>JBDJHY010000008.1:2416436-2431635 GCA_039654485.1 Withania somnifera | reverse complement strand
CTTTTATAGAATGAAAGAAACATTGAGCTTGCCCATTTATGATAACTCATACCAACTTTTATCCACTAGTGTCCAAATCCTCTCCACTACCTATTGATCGAACCCATTTTATCTATTACCTTGATTTAGAAATTCTAGTCTAGTCTATCATAAGCTTTGTCATATCCAACTTTATTACCATATTGGAAGTCTTAACTTTCTATCTGATGTTTGTAATGATCTCAAGTGCTAAAAGTATATTCTCAACATTTAGTCTGTAACAAACCAGACTAATTCTTAGAAATAGCCTAGGCAGAATCCGTTCTAATCTATCATGAATCACCCCTTGAGATCACTTTGTTCAGAAAGTTACTCAAGGCTAATTGGTCTCATGTCAAAAAAGGTTTGAACATTATTCCTTTTTTGCAATAACACCCATTTCATATGAGTGATAGACTTTGAAATAGTGCACCCTTCAAAGAAGGCCACAACTTCATAAATATCTCTCCTAACTATATCCCAACAAAATTGGTGAAAGTGCCCTGTTAATCCATCAAGGCACTAGCACTATCCCCATTTAACTTGAAGACCACTTTCTTAACCTCTTCTCTGGACAAGAGTTGAGAAGACCATTTTTCTCCTCTGTAATTAAACTTGGGATATTTTTAAGTGAATTCATATCACAATCATCCCGGTGACCTTTGAATCATTTTTGGAAGAATGACACAGCTTTATCTTCCGCTTGCTCATCTCCTTAAGCCTATTGTCCATCTTCATTTGATGTACTATGGATAGATAATCTCTTTCTTCTATAATTTTCTAGGTTATGAAAAACTCTAGTATTTTTATCACCCTCAGCAAACCACTGAATTTCAACTCTTTATCTCCAAAATTCCTCTTCATAATGTAAATATTGCATTTTTTCAACTTTTGCCCTTTGAAGTATGGTTCTATTTGTTTTTTGTGTGTTGCTCCTCAAACAAATGCTCCTTCAATCTGACAATTTCTTCTCTAACAATTAGTTTCTTGAATATGTGGCTCTTTAATCGAGATAGCAAGTGTAGTTTTAGTTTTCTTCATCTTCTACTTTATACTGATGAACATATTTGTGCCTTCAGGGGAATTCCAATTATTTCTCACCATATCTTTGAAGTCTTCTTTCTCTATCCAGAACTTTAAGAATCAAAATGGCTTCCTGAATATATGATATTAGCCTCTACAAATAAGAAGCATTGGGGCATGGTCATACCTAATTCTATCCAGATGCTCTATTTCCATATTACAAAACATTTCCAGAAATGCCTGACTAATGAAGAATCTATCTAATCTTTTGAAGATGAAAGCACCATCAACCCTCCCATTCCACAACGTAAATGGACTCAGTTTAAAGTTAATATCAAATCATTCACAAGAATTTAAACAAAAATTAAAGTCTTTGTATTCCTATGGATAGACTGGAATAACCCCTAATCTTCTCATATTCACTCATAATAACATTAAAATCACCTCTAACAGACTATGGTAATCTTATGTTCTAACTTAATGAGTATATGCACCCTTAAAAGATACAGCCTCTCATGTGTTTCATATTTTGGCATATATAAAAGTTGTACTAATAGACTGGCCAAAATCTTGAAAATTTATTTGAAGGGACGGTTGTTTATCAGAGTCAGATGACACCCCTACATGAATTTATTCCTGCATAAACACCCATATCTTCCCATTTTGATTGTATTTGTATATTGCATTTCTAGTCTTTCCTTTGTATTTGTGGATCAACATTGGTTCTTGAAATGGCTCTATCAATGCAATAATGGATAAATTATGGCATCTGTGCAGCATTTGGATTCTGTGTAGTGAATTTTGAGTACTAACTGATCACATATTCCGCATCAAAGATTTAACTTTATTTAAAGATGTTCTTTCCTGTCCTCCTAGGATTTATCCTATAAGGTTTATTCTCCACTTTATCTTTGATTTATGTGCTTTTGATGATGATTGAAGTGATAATCCTACCTTATTCAACCCTTGTACCTCTGTCTGTAAATTTTCTTCTTCTTCTTTAGCTTCTTCTCTAGAATCTATCAAAACATCCTCCTTATTTCGCTCATGTATTCCATGCATTTATATGAGTGTATTCATTGGTTTGTTCTTTACAGTTTACTATTGCTTCAAGAGCCACTACCATCTCTTTATCAGTAGGGACTTTTTGGTCTATTATCTCCTCCAAATAGGATGTTTCACCCGGGTACCTCCTCACTTCATGTAAATCTTCACTTGTTGTTTCTCTAAATTGAACTTGAGAACACTCAATTTGTAGAGGCACGTGATACCTTGCATTTGCAAGCTCAGTTTCCTTCTCTTTTTTATTCTCCATGTTCTTTTTTTCTTCTGTCTTGATCTTT
Organism: Withania somnifera; assembly: GCA_039654485.1. NCBI lineage: Eukaryota > Viridiplantae > Streptophyta > Magnoliopsida > Solanales > Solanaceae > Withania > Withania somnifera. Next base: position 2,429,251 of record JBDJHY010000008.1, on the reverse strand, counting down.
ATACTAGTTGATTCTGACTTTGCACTATCTGCATATCCTTGATCATGATGGTGATGGAAAATTCTTCTCTAGTATGTTTTTTTTCATGCATGAAATATTTCTAAAGACATGAAGTTTGTGTATTAATGCTAGGACAATTTTTATTCAGAATCATTACATGGTTGTGTATCTTTGATGTTATCATCCTTGTCTTCTTCATATGTATTCTCTCCTTTGTTTGCATTACTACGTGCACCTTGTTCTTTCTCATCTTTTTTGATAGTATAACAAAAGCATTTCTCATAGTGATCTCTTTGTCAGGAAAAAATACAGTGTCACTTAGAAACTTTAAAGAGCCCGTCTCCGGTCTAAATCTCTTGTTAATTGGGTTCCAAATTTTCGCATTCTCTAATGTCCATCCTTGATCTTTGTTGTTAAATTTAGATTATTCCTTAGGCTTATATCCACTTACCTTCCCTACTTCTTGCTTTTGTTGTCTTTGTTCAGGGTGTAAAGCCCTACAATCTTCTTATTTATGCCTCTTATGTTTGCATCTCATACAATACTTAGATGATCATATTGAATTTTGATCATTAATAACCTTGACTCCTTATTGTTGACATTCACAGTCTCTCTATCCACATATTCTGGAAATGGAGCTGTTAAATCCACTTGTACTTTGACTCATGCACATATTGGCCTTGCCTTGTTTATAGTAGCTATTGAAAGTGCAAGAGGGGGGTGAATTACAATTTTTTTACCTCGGATGATTATCTTACAAATCCAGTCGACTACTACTATAGTTCGATGAATAAAAATATAAGAACTATACAAAAAGAAAAATATACACACAATATTTTAATACTAGTTAGGGCTCAAAATTAGCCTTAATACAATCCTCTTGGATTGCATGAGGGTTCCAATGTTTTTCTTTATCCTCTACTGAGTGTTAAATAACTCAGTGATATAAATTTTACATGAATGATTTATTTTTATCAAGAACTCAAACCCAAAATACTAAGCCTATAAAAGAACCTAGCTTCACACTATTGAGTCTGTTAGGAGCTCAACATATACAAAATCTACTGAGTCTGTTAGGAGCTCAGCGAACACACCATAATCTTACTAAGTCTACCTAACTCAGTGTAATCTCACAATGAATACTGAGGTTGTTAGGAGCCTAATAAACACTGTAATTTTTTATGCTATCCCTCACTCAAGTTTTGTCCTCCTTTATATTTTGTATACAATGGTATGCATTAAGTGATACAATGCTTATTAAAAGTAAAGCAAATAAAAAATAGTTTTGAGGACTTATAGAGCATACTTCTCCTCTTAAACATTAGTTCCTTATATAGATGTGGTATTGATCCTCGGAAAGAGTTAAGAAGGTGGCCTCTTTCAAGAATAAGGGAGTCATAGTGATGACTTTTTTTATTATTTTGGTCATTTGATCCATTGATAGTAGCAAGAGTGATAATTTCCTAGCCGTTTGAACCCTTAAAATTAGCAAGACTGCATTTATCAAAAACATAGTCGTCTAGTAAATTAAATACAATAAATGATCATTAGCTTCTAAGATTCACTCGTCTTCAAGTATGGAATCATCAGTAATGCTTTAGCATCTTCCAACACTCCTTAATTATTATGTTTTGTCCAGCATTTTCCAATAATAAATGTGGCACCTTTATTTTGATCGAGAAATCCTTTAATTGATTTCTTTGATTGATTCCCTGCAATTTTATTGTTATTCATTGAAATTAGAACACTAACAATCTCCCTATTTTTTATGAATGACAATAATAATGCATGTTTTTAGCAAGGCTCCCCCTGCTTTTAAGCATTCAAGCGTTGTTCCATTCCCCCCCCCCAGGCCCCTCTGTATTTATATACCACGGTATCTATGCAAACAAACAGTATTAATAGTGTATATTCAAGCAAGTAGTTTATATTTTCTCCCCCTTTGACACCAAACAAAAAGACAAGGGATAATCATAGATTAATCAAAATATTATTTATATAATGAGTTAGGCAAAACGTATCCTCTTATAGCATCATTCATAAAGTACATTTTCAGTTGAGTTGCAGTGAGTTCATTTATAAGCGATTTCATCTTCTCATGGAGAGTAGCTAGCTTTATTTCCAACCTTGCAAGTTTGATCATAATTATCTGATGGAATTAGAATGACATGATGGAGTATCATCAAAAGTTTCATCAGTTTAAGTACGACTTGAAGAACTTCTTAAGGTCTCGAAATGACCATATTTTTTAGAGTAAGCCATTTAGTTTGTAAAAGAAATTTAAAGAAACTGACTCAGGAATTTCAATCTAAAAGGAACGAAGGCAGTTAAAAAGACTGTGTCGAAAAAAATGATGAGGTAATTATGACTACCTAGAATAGAGTCATTCAGTTCTCAGAATTAATTCGGGAAGAGATTTAAACATATTCCAAGGAAAATAAAAAATTTCTAGAGAAAGTTAATCTTATCAAGTACTAATTTCATCTTTTTTTATTTTTACTAGTTAATAATTACTATCTTTATGCTAAGCATAGTTTTAAAACTAGTCCCACAATGTTCTAATTTATTTTTCAAGAGATTATCATTTTTACTATTATCATCTGTAAGACTTTTCAGAAGAGTGTATTCCTTTTAAAGCTATAACTTAAGGTTTCTAAAAGTTCTAAAAGAGATTAAATCTAAAATCTAATGCAGATGTTTTTCAAAGATAATAAGAAAAAAATACATCATGCTTTCATTCAGGGTTTCTTCTACTTGTTCTACTAGATAAATGAGAGCAACATTACCTGATTTTTATAGCTTGCTCTGGTTTTTCCTCCTTCTTTGGTATATCCATGATAAACTTCTTTGAGTGATTAGGCTCTTTCGTTAATTTATTTTTATAAATTTATCATTTGATCAGACAACTTTTTTTTTGTTATTCAACTGTGTTTGAGTTGATTTATGAGAAAAGGTAGAGACAAAATTTCTTTATCATCAATTTTGATCAGTTGATCATCCTCTTTATCTGACAAAATTATCAAATTTTGATCATCCTCTTTATCTGAAAAAATTTCTTTCTCATTTGATCAGTTAGAATCATCAAAAATAACATAAATTGATTCCTCTATGCATAAAGTTCATTTATTAAAAATTCTGTAGGCTCTACTAGTGTTAGTATACCCTAAGAAAATACTTTAGTCACTTCTAGGATCAAATGTGCCTAGATTATCCTTATTATTATTGTGAAAAAAAATTTACATTCAAATGAATAAAGTATTTCACGCTGGGATTCCTTCCCCTCCACTCCTCATACAGAGTCTTCTTTAGGATTTATCTTATTAAACACCTATTTAAAATCTGACAAGCATTACTAACAGCTTATTCCCAAAGGTGATGAAGTAGTGAATGCTCAATAATTATTGTTCTAGTAATTTCTGAAGAGTTCTATTTTTACGCTCAACTACTCCATTTTGCTGAGGGGTTAGGGGAGAAGAGAAGTTTTGAAAATTGCCTTGCTCTTCACAAAATTTATTAAAGGCTTTTCTCAAATTCTCCTCCTTGATCACTCCTAATGGAGCTAATGTAATAACCTCTTTCTCTTTGAACTTTTTCACGAAAAAATTATAAGTTCTTGAAAGTTTCATATTTATGAGATAAGAACATTACTCATGTAAATCTATAGAAATCATAAACAATAACCAAAGCATATGGTTTACCTCCGATGCTGGCAGTTTTGGTAGGACCAAAAAGATCCAAAGTAATTCTAGAGGATTGGACATAGATACCAAATATTTTAATTTGAAGGAGTATCTAGTTTTCTTACCTTTTTGACATGTATCACAAATATGGTCCTTTGAATAATCCATTTTAAGCAATCCATGAACAAGTTCGTGTTAGGAAATCTTTTTTATTAGATGCATACTTGCATGTCCTAGTTTCTTGTGCCAAATCCATGGGTCTTCAAAATGAATACAAGACATATATGTATATTAGAGTTCCTTATGGAATCCAATACATAGACATTCCTATCTATACTTCCAAAAGAAGTTATTTTCCAGAAAAGTCTTTAATAAAGCATCCATTTTTCTTAAATTTTACTTCAAGATCCAAATAACAGAGTTGACTAATGCTAATAGATTATACTTCAGTATCTGTACAAGATAAAAATTTGTAATCTCACAGGAACGAATAAAGCAAATGGTACCTATACCAATGTGTTCCTTTTGAGTTGTCGCTGAATCAAGTGGATCCTTCATTATAGTCAATAATATATTTAAACAATGACCTATTTCCATTTATGTGAGTTGAATATATACTATCAATATACTATTTTCCTTTTGATGGATGACTTATACTTGTTTCAGCAGGAGTTATAAGATAATGATTATCATCTTCTAAGTCATCTTCATCACTCCAGCAACTCAAAGCATCGGAATATATTTTTGAAGTTCTTTTATTTTCTGGACATTCGGCTAGTAATATGTCCTTGTATTCAATATTATAGCATATTTCATTATTTGCATCATTTATTTTCTTCATTCTTGCAAGTCGTAGTTTATTTACTACAAACTTGGTGATAAGAGCAACCTCTGTATTTTCTTCATCATTAATAGACTCTTCAACTACTTTGAGAGAAATTGTATCACCTCTGAGTTCATCATAAGTAATTTACAAGTATCCATGCTTTCGATGGCCACCACATTTGCATGCCATTGCTTAGGCAGACTTTTGAGGATTCGTACGATTTGTTCAGCCGTTGGGTATGTTTTTCCTACAGCTTTGAGTTCTCCATGATCTTGCTGAATTTGGAAAATATTTCCTCAATAGTTTCTCTATCCTTCGTTTAAAAGAGATCATAGTCATAAACTAAGAAACTCATAATGGTTTACTTGACTTTGTTAGTCCCTTTATAAGTAACTTCCAATCTATCCCACATCTCTTTTGCAGCCTCATAATATGATATTTTCTCATATTCTTCTCCACTAGAGTTGCAGAGAATGTTCTTTGCCTTGGATTTTATTTGAATGATCTCCATTTGCTTATTTCTAGTGAAAGAGTAAATCCACTTTTAGATCCATCATTACTTCTGTGCGAAGCAATTGGTAGATCTCTAATTTTTATCGCCCTTCGTGCTTTGACATCATATGACTTAATGAAAGTATTCAACCTTATTTTCCATTGAAAGAAATGCTTCCCATTGAAGAAAGATGGTCTTGATTCCGAAGCACCCTCTTAAAATGATACTACATTAATATGTTGAGCCATGATATCTACTCACTTGATGTTTGGAAAAGACTTTGCTCTTCTACTAACTGAGAGTGCAAGAGGGGAAGTAAATTGCAATTTTTATTTTTCCTTAGTCAACTATCTTGCAGATCCAATGGACTGCTACAGCAGTTCGATGAATAAACAATACAAAAACTTCGCAAAAAAGAAAAGGTACACACAATGTTTTTATATTGATTGGGATTCAAGATTAGCCTTAATCCATCCCCCTTAGATTACAAGATGGTTCAACTATTTGCTTTATCCTCTACTGAGTGTTAAATAACTCATTATACAAATTTTACACTAATGATTGAGTCAAATCAAGAACTCAACCCCACAAGTCTCAGCCTATAAAAGAACCTAGTTTTACACTACTGCGTCTATTAGGATCTCAGTGCATACACAAAATCTACTGAGTCTGTTAGGAGTTCAGCAAAAATATAATGATCTTATTGAGTCTGTCTAACCCATCGTGATCTCACAATGAATACTAAGTCTATTAGGAGAGCCAGTAAGCACTCTAATTTCTTATGTTATGCCTCACTCAAGTTTTTTTCGCCTTTCTTTTTTGTCTACAATGGTATAAACTAAGTGATACAATGCTTATTAAAAGTAAATCAAAGAAGAAAAATAGTTTTGAGGACTTATAAAGCATATTTCTCCTCTTGAAGATTAGTTCCTTTTATAGATGTGGGAACTAGCTGTTAGAACAACCCAATGGTATTGATTCGTGGAAAGAGCTAAGACGGTGGTCTCTTTCCAAGAATAAGGGAGAGTTATATTGATGATTTTTTTTATTATTCGGGTCGTTTGATTCATTGGTAGTAGCAAGAGTGATAACTTTCCAGTCGTTTGAACCTTTAAAAGTAGCAAGACTGCATTCTTCAAGAAGATAGCCATATGAAAACTTGAAAACAATAAATGATCATCAACTTCCAAGATACAGTCCTCTTCAATTTATCCGGCATCATCATTAATGATTTAGTAGCTTCCAAAACTCCTTAAATTTCTTATGTTTTGTCCAGCAGTTTCCAATAATAAGTGGGTTGTTTTTTGTTTTGAACGGGAAATCCTTTAGTCGACTTCTGCAATGGATTCCTTGCAATCTTGTTATCATTCATTTAAATTAGAACACTAACAACTATTTTTAGATGAATAGGCTTCACTGCAGTTGCTGCTAAAAAGAACATAGACTCCTTACAAAAGAAGGCGGAAAGTAAATCCGGGAATGATATCCCTACCATAGCTTGTGTGGCCTCCTCCTCCAGCTTAACTATGTATCATAAATTAGAGGTCTCATCTGATAAGCAACCTCATCCTTAGCCACTATATAGTACACATTTTTTGCGATTCATAAAATCTTCCATATGATCGAAAGTCATCAATATGTGCCTATTTCTTAGCAAACCAATTTTACATTCACCTTTGATGTTGCATTATATTGAAATATTTATTCTGAGATCCTCTGATTCTAGCCATTTGTAATATACCAATAGTTCTTATTCACTGAAAATGAGTAAGATTCAATTCTTTTTCCTTTGTCTTTTTTTAAACAACATACTGTAAATTTTCAATAATATTCATTCTATGTACCTCTTTTTCCATCCACTTGATTCTGAAAACTCCATCATTGGACGTCAAGCTCTTGATAGAGATTGTTTCTCTGTCATTCTTTCCGCATTGTTGTTTATTACCATGAGGTTTCATTAAGTGTGCATACTTCAACTTCTGTCTTCTTTTTCTACTACTTGTATCTCGGGCTGCATATTTGCATCCTCGATAGGCAAATCCTTAAGGTCGCTAGGCAATATTGTAAGCTATTTTGGAGAGTTTGAATGGTATAAATGTGAAGAGTTTTTTCAAGTGTCGGAGAAAACCTGACCGCTCACCAACGACTGACCGGTGACTAGGCCGGCCATGAATGGTGGTTAATACAGTTTTTAGGGTTGGTAGGGTTACAAACGTTATCATGCCCAGTAATTGGGTGATTGTAATTCACCCGAGATTTTAAAAAAATCAAATCATATCTCAAAAGAAGTAAGTTCATTCTTTGGCTATTATTCAAAGTGTTTTTTCATTCAAATTGACTTAGACCGTTTAAGAGTCATTATATGATTCTTAATACTCATGTTGGCTGGACCGTCACATAACTTCTTTATTAGTCTCAACATTCCTGAGCCGTTTGGAAGATTAATGGGGTCATTGATCTGACAATTGAATATTGTCATAGCTTCATTCTTATAAAATGATCTTCTTTCATTATATATATTACCAATTGTTTTCATTTGAGTGTGGACTTCTCACGATAGATTCTCCCTCTAACATTGTATCACGCTGGGTTTTCAATCTTATTGAATCTTTGTCAGTTACCATGCTCCTAGTTTAACAGTAGAGCTTGTTGAAATCTAAAGAATACACCTAAACGGATTAAATATTCTTAAGGATTGTGTCATTGACACGTCTCAAGGTTAGAAGAATTCCCTGTTTTTCATCAAGTATTTTTGTCGTAAGATTTTCAGCAGGCTAATGGTAATTAGCGATGACAATGGCAATAGAGATTGTTGATGGTGATAGATGATGTATCATGGAGAGTGGCTGTAACGATTATACATCAATAGTGAATAAAGTCAGGGTCATCTTTCATGTGAACTCTCAAGTAAAAATGTTTTAATGATTTGAAGACTCTGCGTTGTATGAACGAATGGGTATTCGAAGCATGGCTGAAAACTGAGTAATCTATGCAAAACTTTGTCAAGTATGACTAACAAGTAAGAACGAACTTGGACAAATGTAAATAGAAAAAAAAATCATTTAGCATTTCTACTTTTACTAAAATCTGTTAGCGTCGCATGCCCTTCATTCTAACTTCATTCCAGCACTACTCACTTTTCACTCACCAACATTAGATTTATTTCTTCCCGATCTTATTAATTTCAGTCACCGACAAACACATGCATATAAGCAACAGAACACAGGGCGGAACCTAAATACTGACCGAGTATGCAGATAAGTTATATAACCTACATAGCATAGCAATAAACAAGATCTTAAATTACGTCTGATGTCATTTGACTTTGTTATAACTTCGCTTTAGTTGAAGGCCACAAGCGTCAGTCTCTCTCAATTCGCAGCTTGGGGTCGTAATTTTAAAATTAAAATACAACTTGAGCTCATCCGCCTCCATAGGAGGAAAGTTCGTTTTACCTTGCCACTTCGCTACAAGGCAGAAATAACAATATGATCCAAAAAACAGTGGCACCAAACACACTTTTAACAGTAGTCTGCATGCCTTCTTGACAAAAATACACAGCATACATGTTACTGTTTGGCCAGATATAATATCATTATTTGCAAACACTATAAATGCAATATCTGTAAATAATAGTTGATATTATTCCCCATAACATCAACCTTTTATCACATGAAATTCATGTTCGAACCCTGTTACTATCAACACTCTTTTCCAACTACAACTTCAACCAGTATAAACTCGTTTCAAAGACCCAATTTCACACAGATATGGATTGCAATCTGGGGCAATCAAAGGCCATGCTCACGATACTCCTTCAACGTATAGTTTAAATGCCAACACAGAGCATTGATAATGATAATCACCTGCTAATATCTTTTCATCTTCATCACTGGCAGAGATAAATAGTCAACAATAAGATTTGAAAAGTTACCAACGCAAGACCTCGAAATACTCATTAACTTCTACAGCTAGCACAACTGCATCATGTGTGCAAAACTTTCTAAGCAGAAATACCTACTTCTCATAAATCCTTAGCATTTATGATTCAATGTTTACATATATTGCCAAGGACAAAAAGAAGAAACACAGTAGACATAGTCGCTAATCAAATATTCCATGTGCAATGAGAGACCGATCTGAAATTCAAGCTAGTATGAACTAACAACCTAGAGCGAACAAGAACACCGGAATACTTCTCCTGAAACAATTTCATCAGATAACAAGGAAGTTTCACCTGGGGGCAGTATACATCTGATTAGCGTCATACTGAGCATAACCAGGCTGGGGTGAGACACTCTTAACATAACCAGCAGCAGCAGGTACAGGTGCATAACCACCACCTGGTTGAGTCACGGACTGATCATAACCAGGCTGAGCTGGGACTGAAGAGGGAACAGGAGGTGGTTGAGCATAAGCTTGCTGTCCATTAAATGGTGCACTATAAGTTGTTGAAGCCTGAGCACCACTGTATGTCTGGTCAACTGGTCCCTGATAACCATAGCCTGCATTGTTTGTGGCCTGCTGTTCAGTGTAAGCAGGCTGTGGAGGGTAGGAACTGTAACCTCCAACAGGGGCTGCTTGAGCATAACCAAGAGGTTGTTGTGGCACAGGCTGACCATATCCAGGAACAGGCTGTGCACTTTGCTGAGGATACCCAGGGCCAGAAACTGGAGCACCTTGTGGATGATTATATCCTTCAGCAGCAGTTGCAGATCCATATGCAGGGTAAGTTTGTTGCAATTGCCCACCGGATGTATAGGGGTATTGCTGCTGAGGCAGCATACTAGCACCATACCCTTGAGTTGATTGAACAGGACCCTGATATGGCACTTCTCCAGGTTGATTAGCCCTGGTGTGGCTGTAAGGTTGTGAATGTGAAGCCTGTGGATGCATACCATGGGAAGGAGGTTTACCGTACTGCTCGTGGGTTCCATAGCTGGGATGTGCACCACTTTGGGGGTAAGATGTTGGCTGAGAAGGTCCATGTCCTCCATACTGATTTTGTGGTGCCATGTGGTGGTCAAATTTTACATCAGTATATCCATGCCCATAGCCTTGTCCATGCTGTGCCTGATGAGGGTATGACTGGCCATAATCTGGACCATGTGGCTGCCCATAGTTGGAGTTTGCCTGAGAAGGTGGACCCATTGAAGGGCCAGAAGCATGAGCATGAATTTTATACTGAAGCAAATGCTGTGGCATTGGCCATATAAATAGCCTGCTGTAATTATCAGTTATAACCACGAACCTGTGATGGAGGACCCTGCAAAGAGGCTAGAGGCCTTTGCTCCCAACCTGGACCAAATCCGCCTCTTGGTGCTTGCTGTGGAGGATAATTGCCATATGCAGGAGGTGGATATTGTGGATTGCGAGATGAATATTGTCCTCTTTGATGGTAGTCGTAACCTGGAAACTGCCCAGGATGACCCCCCGGGGGTCCCCATTGTGGTGGAGCACCACCACCACGTGGACGAAATGGCTGCTGACCATAACCCGAAGAGAGAGTTGATGGCCTCACAGGCTATCACACACCGTGGAAAGAAAGACAACTAGAGAAGTTAGCCACACAATTGCAAACATAAACAGAACTTATAAGGAAAAAAATAAGACAAGTTCAAGCATATCTGCCAGGGAATAAAGTAAATGAAACTTCAAAAGATTGAACTGAAGCAGGGCAATAACTGCAAAAAAAAAAAAACTCATACTACAGGTTGTACTTGCATTGAGTTACAATAAAACAAATTAAGAAAAATGATAGCAAGAGCTCAGATGAAAAAGCAAAGAATAAAAGCAACATTAGCAATTTAAGACACATTAAGGAAAAAACAAAGACAACTGCTTATACAAACACACTGTTAACTCAAAAACCAAAACAATCAGATGAGTCACCCATAAAACTAGCAAGAAAGCACAAAAGGAAATTAATTGAAGTTCCCTTATGCTATTTCAGATAAACTGAACAAGCCATCATCTGTTTTTCGGTATATACATATTAAGCACCTTGAAAAGACACATCCACATAGTATCCAAGAGACAGAACTGTCAATGTTCAACCTTGAACAAAAGAACCCCTTTATCGCATTTACTTGTTGTAATACCATGATAGTCATCCTACTTCCAAACCATGAGTAAATGCAAGTCAACAGGCCGACTATTGAGTTCTCCTTTGCTTAAGATAATAAGATATCAGATTTCATGTTGGATATAGTACACTCAATAAAGATGATTTAACGAGTGATGGCACATTCTGCAAGATGGTGTATGACACAGAGCATAGGGTATCCAGACAGTACTCTTTTAACATAAACCTTAATTATTATTATCATTTTTAGCTTTTAAGACTCGAAGCAATCTTACCAACTATTAACATCTGCAGTGGCGAGGGTTAATGCTTGATACCTCTCTTCAGTGGTCGAGAGTGAATAGTAGTTGTCTATGGCTACACCAACGCAGTGCTGCGATACCAAAGACAAAATCCAAATCTGCATTTTTAAACCCAACCAATTCGAAATTCGCAACCTTTGACAAATATAAATCATGGCAACCGATATCCCAACACAACATTCTCTTTTAACTGTATTCAATTGGCCTTGGCACAAAAACTTTAACGGATGATCAACAAACTCTCATCATGACATTTTCTTCATCTCATGCAAAGTGCCTACTCACCACACATAACATAGTAACCACTAAATAGGAAGTTAATTAACTCCTAAAAGTACAGAAATACATTTCATCAGCAGTTCAGATCTAGCAAAGCAACTTACCAAGTGGAACTTGTAAACAATGAATAGCAAGGAATTAGTACTGTATGATATTCTACCTAAACAAGTGCCTCAAAGTAGAACCATAAAGAAGTTATCACAGTAACCCAACCCCTTGTATACAGAGAACTTCATATTCCTTTAATAATATACCAATGTTCCAAGAACTCCTGTAGGTATCCTCTTAGTAGTAAGAGGTTAAGAGCCATAGTATTACTTCAGAATATCTGAGCGACTATTCTTAACATATATCCTCTGATTGGACTTGGAAATCGTAATTTCGTACAAGAACAAATCAATTGCTAAATGCCGGAATCGCGGGAGGCCACATTTAATTCTAAAAGATTAGTTAAGACACATCATATTCTGAAGTTGCACATTAGAAGAACATACCAAGTTAGTATTTATGGCCAAATCCTGGAGGGCCCTGTGGATATTGTTTGAAACTCAGGATAATGGGGCCGTACATCCACCCTTCTCCGCTTAAACACAAAGTTTATGTCCATCGCAAGGTTTGAACTCGTGATGCACGCTTAACCCACGGATCATATGTGCCAGCTAAGCTAAAGCCCTAGGGGCTCAGAGTATACAAAGCAATATAAAGAACACATTGCATTATACTACTCAATTCCAGGACTTGCATCTAAAATTTACTGATAGTTTCTACGGTATAACATATGCTTTTGCCTAAAGCTCAGGGTTCAAACCCAATCATAGATATGTAGTGTGTCAGCAGTAAGTATTTAGGAAAGAATCATTAACATAAGTAACATAGCATATGCTTTTATCAGAAATACATGATCTGAATTATTAGAAAAGCCACCCAATTGAACCTCACAGAGGCCCACTGAAAGAACAAGGCAGAACACATCCGAACAAACCTGACTCATGACTTCTTTGATCATGTCTCTTGCCATTTCAATTTGCTTTTTATCACCAGTCACTCGTACTGCTCTTTCTTGTGATTCTTTTCCATCAGAAGGAAGTGGCACCAGCTACAGAAATAGTAGAACATTAATTTTGATAATTTAGCCAGGTTATTCGATTGT
>JBDJHY010000008.1:2365057-2381930 GCA_039654485.1 Withania somnifera | reverse complement strand
GGAGAGGGAAGAACCCGAATCAAACAAAGTCAAAGTAGTAATCCCAAACATAGACAACATATGTATCAAAGGCCTCAACATTGGTCCTGTCAGAAATTACATAAAGTTGGTGGTGTTCCCTCTCTCGTCATGCCCTCAAGTCCCTGCTTCTACCTTTGGCCACCAACATCCTCTCCTGGCTCCTAGAAAGGCTAGAGGCCCACATTTGGCTAGTGGCACTGCCTGCAATAGCTGAAAATGTAGCACTACAGTTTGAGAGGCCCTACGCTGGAGGAAATCTTGATCATAGTGACCCTAGCCACCGGACTCATAACAAATATTACCTACCCTAGCGTATCCATGGGACCCCTCGGCAGAACCTCATAAACTCAGAACTGGGCCCCTAAATTGCTTGTTTAGAGCCTAAAACTAAGTACTCATTGACTAAAGTCTACTTTCCTTCAAGACAAGCTTGGAATTAAATTCGGACAGATACTTTAGCTATAGGATACAAAAAATAGTTAATATTGACCTTAATTTAGTATTTCAGAGTTTTCATTTGCAATTTGTACACATTTGTGAGTTCAATTAAGTTTAAAGCCTAATTTAGAGCTTGGGTGGTATTTGGTGTTTGAAGTATCAAATCAAGATTCTGACACTTCCATTAGCTCCATAATGGTTAATTTAGGCTAGTTTGAGCTTTGGTATGCCTCCCATGGTATCCGTGCTCAATTAGAGTTTTTTGGTAGAAAGTTGGAAATTTACTAGTTTTTACTTAGTCTTGGTTGGGGGTCATTTTTACTCAAACGACCTCCAATGTCTATTTTGTCGATTTCATTGAGTGTACAATGTTCTTTTTCACATATAATACATATTTGGTTTGTCAAAATTAAACTCTGTTTCATTTCGGAACCCTTGGTTGGAATTTTAGAAAATCACTATTTTGCTGGTATAGCCTTTGACTGATTTATCAATTAAAGTGCTTATTTATCTGTAGGAGCTGATAAGTAAGATATTTTTCTGATAAATTAGTTGGGTTGATAAATTAGACAATGTGACTGATAAATTTGCAGGTGTCAATAAATTAGAGCCTGCTAGTCACCAGGGGGTGCCAATTTATTGGCACTTTTGTCTGATAAATCAGTATCTGAGGGGTTATTTCTTCAGTTTTCATCCCATTATTAGCTATTACTTTATCAATTTTCCCTTATTTTCTCTCTACTTTGGTGCAATTTTCCTTGGAAAATTCCCCAAACTCGGGGGGAGAGCTTCTTGAAGGTCTCATACACCTTCCTCACCTCTGGTTAGTAATTTCATCCACTTAATTCTATGAAAATTAGAGCTTTCCCTCCATTGGTGCCATGGTCATGAATTTTTTATTCCTTCAATTATATCATAAGTTGTATGGTAAATCCTTTCTCTTAGGGGCTATTATACTTTGTAGTAACATCTTCTTTTCCTAATTTTACGTACCATTTCATGAAGATCAAATCTTTATCCCCTTTAATAATTAATTTTCTCCAGGCTGTTCAAGGGTCTTCCCTTACTCAAATTATGCTCAATGTTGGAGCATCGGTTCCTGGTAACGTTAGGAATCTTATGGTAAGGTTCATTTTTAATTCTGACAAACAGGCCCAAAAGGCCCATTTTAGGTTGATTTTAGACCTAGAATGGAAATTAGCATCATTTATACCTTTAGACTCCTGTTGATATATATTGTTTCCAAATTTTCAAACAAATTGGATTTTGTTTGATATTAGTTAGAGTAGCATTTACGAGCTTGAAGTGCTTTATCATCGGATGACAAGTAGACTTTGTGGGGCTACCTCTTGGTTTTTAGCTTTAATAACTATACTAAATAGCATCTGTGAGTTAGGTATATAGGTTTTTGTGGTAACCTTGGACTGTTCTTTTGTCTGTTCCTCATTCGCTATCTATTTCGATCTCTGAATAAATAATGTGCATGTGACCTCTGATTTATCTAGTGATACCTGGCAAGGCATAGGTGATTTTTCAATTCATGTATATATACTTGCTGATATGCTATGTATGCATCATACAAAAGGTTGGGCCATTAGCTCCACTGAGAGTACATTAGGTCTGGGCCAGTATCACCAAAAGGCTATTAAGCTGTGGAGGCTAAATAGTGATTTCGGTAATAATGATATAAATAAATAAATTGTAATATTTTAATAATAATGTAAGTAAATGATATTTTAACTATTTTAGACTCGATGGTGTACCAAGCACCTGGTACCACTATTTCTACTCATTTTAGCCAAGGCTTTACGCCCTGGCTCCGGGTATTATCATTTGACTAATTAATGTTGGGACTTAAGAGCAACTCAGTTTTGCAGTGGGTACAGCCGCTGGCACTTGAGTTCGTCGTCATACTATAGTCAGTACAACTTTTCAAAACTATAACATATACTATTTTTGAGGATTTTTTATACAATTCCTTTGAGGACCTTGGTTATACTATGATATCGAGACATTGAACGCCATGACTTGCCAAGGATACGAATTACTGAGATTATTAATATGAGGCATTGAATGCTAGATTTTTATACCTTTTTAGGATTATGGAATGGGATGTAAGATTATGATTATGTTACATATTATACGTAGTGGCACACCTCTATGGACCTTGACTTCGGGCTATTACGACATGGAAGAGGGTTAGGATGGAGTAGAGATATAGCGGGTCACTTAGGTATATTTCCATGGATTCTTCCTACTGGGCCTACGGGTACCGGAGGAGAAATGTACATAGGACTGGTTATTTTATTTGAGTGTATTTACTTTTCTACACTTGTCTTCCTCAGTACCCCTGGCTGAAATGTAAGGCTTACGGGTGAGTGTGAATTTTTTGTTTAAAATATTTTTTGTTGATTTAGTTTTTAGGATTGTAGCGTTACTTCAGAGACTTTCTGGTTATTCGGGATAATTGTGCGCATACCCTTTGATTATTCATCCTTCCATTACTTGAGGTTACCGGTATACCGTCTATATTTGCTCCCTATTTTTTACTTGGTTCTTGATTAGTGTTGTTATTATTCACATATACTATTGCAAGGATTTCAGTTATGTCTTTCTTCCTTTCCTAAAATCCTATTTTGTGATTAGCTAGTGAAACATGTTCTACTTATTGCTTGATCCCTATTTGAGTAGCTAGCTTTCATTATATACTGTTTTCTTTCTTGACCCTACTTATTTTTTTCCATTATTTACTTCTTTAATTATTTTTATGTTCCTAGTAGGACCTAAAAGCCTATTGGGTATAGGTTTCTTCGGTGGTGGGTACTTATACTACACTTGCCATGTGCATATCCGAGTACAGGTGCCCGACGTTACAAATCATTATTCGTACAGATTCCATAGATTTTCAGTGACTCAGGGAAAGCTTGGTCATCCATCTTTTCTTGATCCTCTTCAGCTTTTATTTTGATCTCCATATATTTTTGGAGATACATTTGTATTAGATAATTGTTCCTTGTTATATACTTAGTGGTTTTGTATTACATTGATGGCGAGTTTTGGGCATTTTTTATTCTTTAACCTTCTGTTTCATTTATATATTATCTATTATACTTGTGCTTTTTGCTTTTGGTATAGTAGTCCTCCACTTTATCATCAAACTACAGGCTTGGTTCTCCTACTGATAGTATAGTAGGTGCCATCATGATTAGAGAAATTGGGTCGTGAAAAATTGGTATCATAGCCCTAGATTCGTCAATATCAGTTTATAGAATCAATGTCTTGAAGAGGCCTACGGATCTGCGTAAAGATGCCTGTTGCTTATCTTTGGGAGGATATGTGATATCTAGGAAATAAATCCTCTTCCTTGATTTTAATTTGTATACTTCTTCCCTTGATGTTTCCCTAAAAGCTTATTCATTCGCATTCATTCTTCGGTTGATGGTACATTCGAAGTCTTCAGTGACCAAAGGGAAGCATTCCATACCAATAGCTAGGACTTCTGTAAGGGGCCAAGACAGGGACCGAGTCAATGGTGGAAGTCATGATAGAGTCATCACAACAGCTAGAGCTCCGGGTGAGAGTAGTGGTTTAGTTGCATCTATAGACCAACGACTGTCAGATATTCCATTACAGTGCATAACAGACTTGGGATCTGCTTTGTCACTGATTGGATTTTCAGCCACGCCAGTCGTGCAGAAGTTACTGCTTGAGATTTTGAGCATAGTTAGGGTAGGAGCATTAGTGGAATTATCTCCCAGTATAGGGAGTGGTTTGTCGGAGCAGAGGGGACTTTAGGTGCCTACAACAGGGTAAGATATCTGTCACTGAGTAGGAGGTTTGTTGTTATGAGATTGTTGGGTGCACTGCTATAGTTTTTCTTACTGAGCGGGAAAGAACACAGATACTTATAGATGGTTTGATTTTGCCTCTTCGATTAGGAGTGGATCCCTTGATAAAAGTAGTCCATTATTTTTCTCAGGTGTTGGACCACGTGATGTTTATGGAAGGATATGTCGAAAGGCTTACAGATAGAATGGTCAGGTTTCTGGGTCTTCCAGCAGGATGCTGGTTGTGTTTCTAATAAGGGTAAGTTACTAAGGTCGTGCTTTTAGAGCGGCATCATGGGTCAATTTGTCAGATCTTGCCCCTAGAGGGGTAGTCTTTAGCCTACTTCGTCTCTTTTTTAGCTAGATGTTGCTAGTGATACCTTGTCTAGGGATTCAGCTCAGCGAGTGTTGTCTATAGCTTAGAATTATCACCACCAATTCAGGTGGCATCACCAGTAATTCAGAAGATACAAAAATTTCTGTTGAGGTTTAGACAGATGTTAGGGTCAGAGTTCCAAACAGACTGCAAGCGGTATTTATGTTGTGTCTTCAGGTTGGGGAGGCCAAAATTTTATGACAAAGGATTTTTGGCAGTGCAGACGATTGGGTTTATGCTTGGAGTGTAGTAGCTCCAATCATTATGCTAGGGTTTTCCCTCAAGGACCTCTGTACGATGAGAGAGCTATAGGTCACCATGGTAGAGAGTGCCCCCTGTAAGGGGTAATTCAGTCTTTCATTTAGGGTACTATTTTGACTCGTTAGGGGTATTCCTCATGGAGGGGAGGATATGCCAGGTAATGCTTAGTATGGTAAGACAGGTTGTTGGGATCAGTCTATGGTTAATCATGGATAGGCTACTCCCATTGTTAACTTGACCACAACAGAGGCAAAGGCGATAATCTTAGGTTTGGTTTCACCTTGTTGTTATCAGTTTGGCTTTTATTCGATTGATTTTAGTAGCCTTTAGACTTTGTAATTCTTTAGACTTGGTGGTTTGTACTACTTATATGCTTATTTTATTTTCGCCTATGTTCTGATATTGGCTAATGTGCCATGGATTGATAGTTATTTCTTATCACTTTATGGCTGAGTTCTTTTAGTAGTGGATTTTGATGCTACACCCGGTTGGGTAGCTGACTGAGAGGCTTGAGATTTATTATTGCATATTGATGCTAGACCTGGTTTTGTTTCATTGAGGGTTCATTGGTATCTGAGTTATTTCGTGGATAGTGGTATTGCTTCTCCTGGTTTGGGTAGGGTACCTGTAGTTTCTATTTAGTTCTTAACGGTCAGGCCATTGTTGCAGTCTTGGCCATGCCTAGTAGGTACTCAACTACATAGATGGGTTTGCTACCGCTGAGGGTCATCTCTAGTCTTACAATCGGATAGGGGTACTTTCCGTGACACTAGACATAACCAGTAATCATCCTAGTCATTAGAATAAATATCATATGGTTATTTTAGTGTCTATGTTATGTTATAGTAATTACTTTTGCTGGCCCACCTTGCCACCCACCTAAGCATGAGTTATTTTTTTCGGTCAAGTTTGAGTTGTGTTTTGATTTTGTTCTTATCCATTTCGATAGTTATATCGATTTAAGACGAATTTCCTTAGTTTGGGAAAGTTTTGGGTTCGTAGTGTCCTTGTGATCTTTTTATGGATAGTGTGTTGGCGTGTTCTCCTTGTAGATGGGTTTCTTCATTAGTAGTGGATTGGAAGTGTGGTTCCAGGGTCAGATTGTGCAGTAGTATAACAAGGTTCTCTGGGATCTATTATCTGTGTTTTGATGGGTATAAGTTAGCAGTATTTTATCTTTATGGGTTCCTGTATGGAAGCCAGCAATTAGTATTAAATTAGTGCATCGATGTGATAATGGTTGTATAGTTTCGTAATGCTTCAATAACATGATGTTACGGTCAATTCTTATATTATTATGCTGGTGCTTCGTCTCTGGAAACTTTTGGAGAGGGATTTCTTCTACTTAATATGTTGGTGTTTTCTTATCCTTGGTAAGCTTTCCTCGCGGAAGGTTGGTTTTGCACTATATGACTGGTGTCAGTGCATCAATTTTTGAGGGTTCGTTCTAGGTTTCATTTTGGTTATATATGCTGGTTGTAGCCAGTTGAGTTAGATTTTCTAATGTAAATTGAGTCAGGTTTGGATATAGCTGTGCCATGGATTTGATAGGCTTTGATGCAATATGTTGGTTGCCTTCTCTTAGTACTTACTGTCGTTCTTGACTTACGGGTTTTCCTAGTGTAAGGAGAAAGGTTTTGATGTGTGGCGCTTTTGGGTGACAATGTTCGGGTGATTAGTTAAGTCCTCATGGAAGCTGGTTGAGAATGATCCTATTTCCCTTATTGGGGTGTCGTCTAGGTTGGTGAGATAATTCTTCAAGTTGAATAAGATTATGGTGAAAGATATACATATGGCATCTCAAGGGTGGGTTCATACATTGTGTTAGAACCCAAAGTGAGTTTAAGATTGAGTGGTAGAGGCTCGGGGTTGATTGTTAGCCTTGGCTGTAGGTGCGTTCCAACATCGATTAACAAGGTATGTGGTGTTCGAGTTTTATTGGGTTGTGATGAAATTATTTTTGGATAAGCGATTATGGAGTTGTTGTCCAGCTAGTAGGTATACCAGAGTATCAATTGGTTGATAGGTTCATAGATTTGATTTTTGAGATTTGATGTGACAGGGATTTATTGTTGAGCATCGTGTGGGATCTGTTATTTTGAGCTCTACCCCTGTTGTGTGTGTAATTCAGTTACAACCATGGTTTTATGTATTGTTATTGTGCGTCGAGACTTGGTAGAGTAGTTACCATGGTGGGAACTGTTGGTTATCTATAATGAGTTCTAGTAGTCTAAGTATCTCGCTTCAATGTTGATCGTGTTGGTTTGGCTTAATATTTTCACTTAATTAAGGTATGTTGCCCATATTTTAAGTACGACATTATTATTTCTTATGAGAATTAGTTTGGTGGTACTTGGTTTCATTTATTATGATATCATGGAGAGTTTGAGTATCACTAGGTATGGCAGCATACTACTTAGGTGTTCAGGATGCACAGCTTGAGTTGGTTTATGGGAGCATAGATCTTCGATAGTATCTCTTGGAGGTGTTGTGACTAGGCTAATTATCGGGGTTGGGGAGAAGCTGGGAGGATAGTTTTTACTCGGGAACTTATAGATTGGGTCCATTCTTCAGTCTTCGTGTGATGGTTCGCTCATCTTCATTCCTAGTAGAGTAGCAGTGTGTTGTTGGTAAACTTTAGAGTAATGATTGATTTGGATTTGATTCGTAGTTTTGAGATAGCTTGTGATCCTTTCAGGAAGTTTTGGGTGAGGCCATTGGTATTTGATCTTCAGTGAGGTTATGGTTAACTTGTATGCAAAGTTTCCTGCTAGTGGAGTTGTTGTTGATGCTTGTGCGCAAGTTTTGTCCCCTTATATAGGGTCTCACTTTACTCATCTCCTCCCTATTTTGATTTCGAGGATGAAAGTCCTTTTAGTATTCGATGTTATAATGACCCTCATAGTAATTTCTGATAAATACGTGACATTTTGCATTCTAGAGCATTTTAGTAGTATGTGTAAGTCATTTATGACTTGCTGGGACCGTTATTCTCAAATAGACGATTTTAGAGCCCAAAATTAAGTACTCGTTAACTAAAGTGAACTTTTCTTCAAGAAGAGCTCAGAATTAAATTCAAAAGCTCCATTAGCTTTGGAATGCAAAACAAAGTCGAGATTAACCTTAAGTTTATTGTTTCGTAGTTTTTGTTTATAATTTGTACACATTTGTGGGTTTTAGTTAAGTTTAAGGCCAGTTTGAAGCTTGTGTGGTATTTTGGTATTTGGAGTGTCAGATCACAATTCTGACGCTTCTATCAGCTTTAGAATGGTGAATTTAGGCTTGTTTTACCTTTGGAACGCTTCCCAAGGTGTCTGTGCTAGATTTAGTTGGTTGGTGGAAAGTTGGAAATTTACTCTTTTTGACTAAGTCTTGGTTGGGGGTTATTTTCTCTCAAACGACCACCAATATCAATTTCATCAATTCCATTGTGTTTGGAATGTATTTTTCACATAGAATACATATTTGGTTTTCGAACCCTCAGTTAGAATTTCAAAAATTATTATTTTGTTGATGTAGGCTTTGACCAATTTATCGGTCAAAGTAATGATTATCGGCAGGAGATGATAAATTGAACATTTTTCTGATAGAGCGGTTGGGCCGATAAATCGAACAAGTGACCAATAACTCAGCCATTTGTTTGATAAATTGGTGCTTTCCAGTCACCAGGGGATGCCGATTTATAGGAACTTTTGTCCGATAAATCGGTATCTGGGGGGTTATTTCTTCAGTTTCCAGACCTTTTTTGGTCATTGTTTTATCAACTTTTTCCCTCTTTTTTCTCTTGTTTGGTGCGATTTACTATGGTAACTTCCCCAAACTCCGGAGAAAAGCTTCTTGAAGATCTCATACACATTCCTTACCTCCAGTATGTAATTTCACCCATTTAATTCCATAAAAATTAAAGTTTTTCCTCCATTGGTGCGCTAGTCATGATGTTTTGATTCCTTGAATTATATTAGAACTTGTTTGGTAAATCCTTGCTCTTACGGGTTATTATACTTCGTAGTAACAACTCCTTTTCCAAATTCAACTTACAATTCTGTAAAGATCGAATCTTTAGCCTCTTTAATACTCAATTTTCTCTGGATTGTTCAAGGGTTTTCCTTACTTGAATTGTGCTAAATTTTGGAGTACAGGTTCCTGATAGCGTTGGAAACCCCAGGTTAAAGTTTATTTTCAGTTCCGACAAGCGGGCTCTGCAAGCCCATTTTAGGTTTGATTTTAGGCCCAATTTGGAACTTAGCACAATTTATATAGTTAGACTTATATTGATATATGGAATACCATTTCTCAAGTTTCAGAGCAATTAGAGTTCGTTTGATATCTGTTGGAGTAACATTTGCGAGCTTGCAGCGCTTTATCGTCAGATGACAGGTAGTCTCCTGTTGGGCTATCTCTGGGTTTATAGCCTTAATAACGGTACTAAATAGAATCTGTGGGATGGGTATCTAGGTTGTTATAGTAATGTTGGACCATTCTTTTGTTTGATCCTCATTCGTTGTCTATTTCGGCATCTGGATTAGTATGGTGCGTGTGTCCAAGGATTTGTCTAGTAATACCTGTGCAGGGCATAGGTGATTTGTCATTTTATGTATATATACTTGTTGATATGTTATGCATGCATTTACGAGAGGTTGGTCCATTGGCTCCATTGAGAGTACATAGGGGCTGGGCTAGTATCACCTTATGAAAATTGAGTTATGGAGGCTGGAAAGTGATTTTAGTAATAATAACAGATAATGATATAAGTTAATAAATTTTAGTATTCTAATAATAATATAAGTTAATGATCTTTTAAATATTTTAGACTCGACGGTGTACCAAGCATGTGGTACCACTATTTCTACTTGTTTTAGCCCAGGCTTTACACCCATGCACCGGGAATAATCATTTGACTAATTAATGCTGGGACTTGAGACTAACTCATTCGCCAGTGGGTATAGCCACTGGCACTTAAGTCTGTCGTTGTATGGTAGTGAGTATAGCTTTTCAAAACTATCACATACACTGTTTTAGAGGATTATTGATACAGTTCCCTTGAGGATTTCGGTGATATTATGATATTAAAGTGTTGAATGCCATGACTTTCCTAGGCTATGGGTTACTAAGACTATTGATATGAGGCGTTGAATGCGAGATTTTTATACCCTTTGAAGATTATGGAATGGGTTGTAAGATTATGATGACATTAAAGATTGTACGTGGTGGCACGCTTCCATGGACCTTGCCTCTGGGCTATGATGACACGGAAGGGGTGGTATAGCATGGAGTAGGGATATACTAGGAACACTTAGAGTGGCCTTCCATGGATTTTCCCTACTGGGCCTACGGGACTAGTTACTTCATATGACTATATTTACTTATCTGCACTTGTCTTCCTTAATGCACCCCTAGGTGTGATGTAACTCCTACGGGTGAGTGTAAATTCTATGTTTAATTAATTTATTATATTATTGATTTACTATTTAGGATTATAGTGTTACTTCTGAGACTTTTTGGTTACGCGGGATACTTCTGCAGATATCCATTAATTATTTATCCTTCCCTTACTTTTTGTTACTGGTATACCATCCATATCCGCTCCCTATCTTTTACTTAGTTCTTGATTAGTATTGTTATTATTCACATATACTATTGCACAAATATTAGGTACGTCTTCCTTCATTGCCTGAAATCCTGTTATGTGATTAGCTAGCGAAACATGTTCTACTTGTCGCTTGATCCCTATATGAGTAGCTAGCTTCCATGATATACTGTTTTCTTCCATGACCCTACTTATTATTTTCCATTTTTTGCTGATTTTATTAATGTTATGTGCCTAGTGGGGCCTCGAAGCTAGCTGGGTACTGGTTGTTTTGGCAGTTGTACTCATACTATACTTGCCATGTGCATATCTGAGTATAGGTGCCCGACCTTGATTTACAAATCATTGTTCGTGCAAATTCCATAGCTTTTCACAGACACAGGTTGAGCTTAGCATCCAACTTTTCCTTCTTATCTTCAGCATTGATTTTGATCTCTATATATTTTTGGAGATTCATTTGTACTAGTTATTTTATTCCTTATTCTGTACTTAGAGGTTTTGTATTACACTGCTACTAGGTTTTGGGCATTGTTGATTCTTTGTACTTCCGCTTCATTTATATATTATCTATTATGCTTGTGCTTTCCGTTTTTTGATGTAGTAGTCCTCTACTTCGGCTTCGGACTATAGAGTTGGTTCTCCTACAAGTGGTATAGTAGGTGCCATCATGATCTAATAAATAGGGTCGTGACAAGGCTACTTGGGAAGCAAAAGTAGATATGATGGCCAAGTACCCTCATTTATCACCTCCTAGTATCAAGACAACATAACGTAGCTATGTTTTTTCATATTGCTTTTCCCTTTGGTTCATGATCTCATAAGCTATTCATGAATAATATGTATGCATTCATGATGTATATGTACATCCATGTATTTATTCACAACCTAGTCAATATCATGATAGACATTCATTTCATTACTCAGTCAGCTAATTCTAGCAGTTCATCTATTCTCAGTTTAATTTTTAGTCTTCATTCGAGGTTGAATCATCCTAAGGAGGAGATATTGTAACACCCCATGTAGTTCACATGCTTTATTCCAAAATTATCTTAGAAAACCATGAAATCTCTTTTTACTCCCAATGTTCCACAGAAGGGCTCACGAGTAGTGAACCTGCTCCAAGACTCATGGGTCTAACCATGGAACCTTTGGGTTAAACTTCAAGTTTTACGAGTTACACTATGACTCATGGAGTGACTCCAGGAGCCATATGGTCACTTGTGAAACTAGTCCAAAATCTTTTCAGAAATCCCTAGGGACTACGACTCAGTCCAGGAGTCATGGATGGACTTGTGGAAATGGAAAATTCGATGTTTGAAATCATGGATCATACTTTTGAGTCATGGAAGCTTTCCAAATGATGATCAAGTGCTCACATAGAACAAAGAGTCACGGAAAATGTTGATGAATCATGGAACAGTCTATAGAAATTCATCCCATAAATTTTTAATCTATTTTCTTAGAGTAGCCCTTCTAAATGTGTTGTTGGACTATATGTTGCTTACATAGCTTATGTCGGTTAAAAACCTCCCACAATGTTCTGCTCTATTAGTTTTACGGTATTATACATCTTTAGATAACTCACTAGTTTACCCAAACATGGCTATTTAGTACTTCTTATATTTGCAGCCTTCTAGTTTACTTTTCCTGAAATTGTGAGTCATAGTAACTCAGGTTTACATGTTTTACATTTAATATACTTACTCAAGACCCTCTTTGAATTCAACATGTTTTTCATATGTTTTTACATGTTTTCATAGTACTGACAACATACTCTCTTGTGAAGTATTATTTTATCATTTTTTTATCTACCCTAGATCCTATCCTATTGAGAAGGGTCATCTTATCATATTTGAATCAACCCTTGTTCATTAACTATAGTTTTTCCTAGTTTAGTATTTAAGCATCAATTTTTTCTTCATTGTTCCTCTTTTTCTCTAATTTTAACAATATGGTTCGAATACTCTCGAAAACACATTAATAAAAATAATCTCCCCAGCAACTCACTTAACTTTTCTCCTAATTTTTATTTGTTTAATTTATTTTCTTTTCCATTTATTCTACTTTCTTATTTTTCAATTGTTTTGTTGCAAACTCGAAGATAAAATCATAGCACTTGAGTAACCTACAAATTCAAGAGTACCAAAAAACAACGGTAAATAGTTTTGTGCCCACTGTGGGGCTAGAGCAATTGTATAGAGTTTAGCTTCACCCTTCCTTTTTGTTTTTTCTTTTTTATGTTCATACCTTATAGGTGTATAGTTCATTGAAACATAAGAAAGGGGTGAGTTGAAATTTTTCCCTTTAATCGATTACCAACTAGGGATAGTTGACTCATGTACAAGTTAGTATAACAAATAGATAGAAAAGTAAATGGCAGTGAAATTTAAATAAATATGAGAGTTTATACTGGTTCGGATCACCAATATGGTGCATAGTCTAGTCCCTTGGGGTTTCAAGGAGTTCCTTATGAGCTTTTAAAGTATTACAAGTGTTTTGTCCTAGAGTGAGTTAAAGAATGGATCAACTCACAACTTATACATTGATACAACCTGTACAGGTATAACTCTATTATTTATTATATTTTTCTCATAATAAAAAATTAAAATTAAACGAGTTTAATGCTTTGATGAAATGAAAAATACTAAACAATTGTATTTAAGAGAATTTGTATATTTTCATCTTGACTCACAACTATCTTCTTTATAGTATTTGTAGGATGTTTCTCTTAAAGGAAACCTAATGAGTAACTTCCCAATCAAGAAGTTGAGTTGTAATTGATTAAGATATCAAGATGGATCATGTCCATATCAGATATGTCCATGATTTTGGCTTGTTTCTCTTTCTTTTTCATGCTCCGTATAATCTTGTCCTTGAATGTTGCCGATCACACATAGTCATGTCTATATCAGATATATCCATGATTTGATGTGTATCTTTTCCTTTTGGATCTGATGATGGATGTTGTGATTTATATTGATTGACTCAATTTATTTTATTTACTTTTGTAGACTCTTTTTTGTTGCTTGATAGATTTTGGTGTCATCTTGGCGATAGTCCTTTTTCCTCCCATTACTTGATTGATTATAGGACATCTTATGAATCTCCTTTTTTTGTTTTTGAGTGCTTGTCAGATTCCCCATATCATGTGAGATGAATAACACTTGTGATTGTCATTTTTTAGACATAAGGAGGCTAGCAATCTCCAACTTTTTTATAATAAATCGTTAGTAAACCAAGAAAAAGATTTACTTAACTTCTATGTTGAGTTTTCTCGTAGTTGTGGTTGACTCTCTTAAGAGATAGATCTTCCTAGCTATATTGAGCTAACTCCCCCTGACTAGATGAGATGACTACCCCTGAGTAGATGAGATGACTCCCCTTGACTTTAAGTTGACTTCCCGTTCTCCCCATTTGGGATAATCAAAAAGGAAAAACAAACTAAATAAGAAATACAAAATGCAACACAACAATATAGAGGAAAGTTTTAGTCAATCAGTGTTATCAACTAGCATTCAGTTAATTGGGAAACCAACCCTGATATAGTCATATCACAAAAAAGTTATTATAGGGTCATCGCACAAGAAAAACACAACATGGTCTTAACATCCATCCAATCAAGCATTTAAATAACTACCACCACCACGTGCACCTTGAAGGTATTTGAGGGTATTGATAGTATTTTTGGAGAAGTTGTCATATAACGTTTTACGTTCGAGATGAAGTTGGTGCACCAATTTTGGAATGTGACAAAAAAAGTATTGTTGGATGAGATTATTTCTTTATGAAGTTAGTTGACTCACTTTAAGAGCTAATTCACTGAGTCCAATCTGTCTTTCTTTAGGATTCCTATATCCAGGTGTAGTTTTCCAACATTTGTGCCAGTTTCCCTCCTAATCTGCACCAACTTGTCCACTTCTTCATACATCAACTTTTTAGCCTCCTCTAGTTCCTGTAGTCGATTCATGATTTCTTGGGGTTCCTTGAGTAGAATCGACGGTAAAGCTGCAGTCACCGTGCTTAACTTAAGGT
This sequence comes from Withania somnifera, assembly GCA_039654485.1. Taxonomy (NCBI): domain Eukaryota; kingdom Viridiplantae; phylum Streptophyta; class Magnoliopsida; order Solanales; family Solanaceae; genus Withania; species Withania somnifera. The sequence goes on along the minus strand of JBDJHY010000008.1, from coordinate 2,367,388 downwards.
TCTCATTTTCCCATGCCATACTCTTTCATATACCACTATTTGTCGATCAACATGAATCCCATACTAGCAAAGGTCTTAGTATTATATGTGTTAGTAAATTCAATAGCCTTGTATATAGAGACATCTACAAGAGAGTCATTGATGATCTGAGTTTTAGTAACCCATATTGTAGATTGGAGAGATATTAGGGTCAGCAACACCTTTTTCCATCATAGACCAAAAGGCCCAATTAATTCTGTACATTTTTAGCAAGAACAAACACATCTCAATTAGTGATGTTGCTAAGAGATGCTTTCCTTGGAACTAGAGTAGTTGGAATTATATGCGCCAGAACCCAATGCTGAAAATGAAGATAAAAGAGTTTAATATCAAACTGATCAAATTTGGGATCAACAACAACTGTTTTTTCCTCCGCAAGAGTCACATGAAAATCTTATGGTCATGTTCCATTCATATAAATAACTACACCCAAAATTTTCCAAAAATATATGTTCAAAAAGAAAGTCATTTAAAATAATTCTCTAACACAACACCAATGTTTTAAGTTTGTTGCTATCCTTTGACATTTTGAGATTTTTATAAAAGTGTCTTAATAGTTTATCATAGAACTCCAATCCACAAAGTTGAAGAACAAGAGTCAGTTTTTGAGCCTTGAACTATGGCCTTACTGGGAGGTGAAGTTCATCAAGTTGTTCTATATTGATTACTCTTCCAGGAGCAATAGGTCTGTTCTTAATAGCCTCAAATTTCCTCATATATTAAATGCCCCACAATTTGTACATTTCTTTAGGCGACAGGGTTCTAGAGCACTTACATTCCAACTTCTTACAACTAAATTTCTTTGAGATCGAGGGTGGAATTTTGGTAGAAGGTGAAGACTATGGAGTTATGTAGATTTTTCAAGAATCTTAACAAAAAATAATGAAATGTGGAAAGTTTTGAGATATCTCCATGGGAATTTTGGGAGAAGTTATTGATCTTGTTTAAGGTATTTGAGGAGAAGTAGGGTTTGTTGGGGGAAGAGAAAGAGGGGAAGATGGGTTTTTTTAGGAGATGAGAAAGAAGATGTAGAGAGGGAGTCAGTTTTGATTATGGGAAAAGAGTGATGGAAGTGATGTTTCAGTGGTTTTCATAATGAGCTTTTCGGATGATGCTACGAAAAGAAATATTTTGGAAGATTTTGTACACAATAAAATAGGTAAACAAATAAAGAGATATAAACGCAATAAATGCATAGTTTCAATAAAGTAAAATAAAAGAATACAGAAGAAATTAATTTAAACATTTGTAATGCATAGTTTTTCTCTAAGGATAATATTTCTTCCTAGTTTTTCTCTAAGGATAATATTTCTTCCAGAAGAGTCTTAGTAAAAATACTTGCAAGCTGATTTTCAGATTTCACATATTCAAAAGAAAAATCTCCATTTTCAACATAATAAAATGATGTTTATGCCAATATGTTTATCGCTAGAATGATGAACAATACATTTTGACAGAGTAATAGCACTAGTATTATCACAAAAATTGGGTACACATTCAAAATTTAAATCATAGTCGAATAATTAATGCATCATCCATAATAATTAAGTACCACAATTACCAGTGTCAAGATACTTAGACTCATAATTAAAAGTGACATTGAGGTTTGTTTCTTGATGTGCCATAAAATTAGTGATTCCCCAAGTAGTTGACACATTCCACTTGTGCTTTTTGGTTCAACTTTGTCACTTGCATAGTCAGCATCTGAATATCCAATTAAATCAAAATTTATGAAGAAAGGATACCAAATTCCTAAGTCTTGTGTTCCAGTAAGGTATCGAATATTTATTTTGACATTAGTTAGATATGATTCATTTGGACACGATAGGAACCTTTCACATTTGCAAACACTAAACATGATATCCAGTCGGCTGGCAGTTAAGTACAGTATAGTACCGATCATGCCACGATATATTTTTTCCTCAACGTCCTTAGAAGGTACATCAGTTATTAGACAGATAGATAGACTCATGGGCTTTCCAAAAGCCTTTCTTTTTTCCATTCCATATCTTTTGATCGAATAGTTGTGTATTTTCTTTTACCGATCAAAGTACTATCTATCGATTACTTGATTTATAGTCCAAGGAAACTAGTAAGTTCACCTATGAGAAGTATTTAAGGGTGCGTTCATTAACAGAAAACTGTTTTCAGTTTTCCATCTCCAATTTTATAAATTTTTCAATTTCAAGAATATTATGAAAAATTCAGAAAATGTGTTCAAAAGCACACAATTTTCCAGTTTTAGAATAATGAAAAACTTGTTCAAAAACACACATAACCAGCACAATTAAT
>JBDJHY010000008.1:2345113-2357790 GCA_039654485.1 Withania somnifera | reverse complement strand
TTGATGCAATAGAATAGGAGTTCTTGGTGTAAGCGTAACCGCAGTTGACTAAATATCCGCCGTGGTTGAATCACAAGCCAATTTTTTTAAAAGTTTTTTAAATATCTTTACTTTGCGCCGAAGGGGTTTCAAAATTTTTGAATGTTTGACTTTTTCTTTTCGGTTCAGGCAAATGCTCTTAGTGACAGCTCTGCGATTATAAATATGTAATTTAAATTATTTTGCTCTCCTCTATTTTTGTTACGTGCTTTTTAATTTTCCTTTATGTCATTTAATTCATGACTTTTCACTTATCAACGATAGCAATTACTATATTTTTCTATTTAGTGTTCACGTATGGTAAAAAATTGTAATTCTTCCTCTTCTTCTTCTTTTCCTTTTTTTTTTTTTTTTCTTCTTGTGCGTAAAAAAAAAATCTTAAGCTAAATGTATGAATTAACTTGACTACACAATAACCACAAATAGGAGAAAGATTCCTGAGATTAATTAATGAATAGATAACTAATTGGGTAATCTCAGGAATAAATATTTAAATAACATTTCGAAAATAATATAAAATGTACTAGAATAGAAAATAAAACAATTAAATAACGTTACTCCTTTAACATAGAACTAATAGGTAAGTCGCAAACAAATGTTCGTACAACCCTTTATCAATATAAAATATTAACAAAAGTTAGGAATGGAAAAGGTGATGTGGTGTCTTTCATTGACAAAGAATATAATTATCTTTTGGGGGGGCTTTTTATATTTTTTCCTCATTTATGTATTATATTAACAAAACTCAAAAAAATAATTTTCTTAACTCTTTTAATTATATTAAATATGTAATTTAAAGAAATTAAAAGGTCACTTCTCTAATATAAAATTTATGGTCTTTATTTTCATTAATTTCACAATTTTTAATCATAATCTGTAAAACAATCAATAGTCATATTCATGATAACTTATTTGGTATTCCATATTATAGTCCTATGTATAAATAGAGATATTGTATGACGTTGTAGAAACGATAACATTAGACTTTTATATTGTTATGCTTTTGATGCTTGTTATATCTATGCTTTAGTTTGATTCAAAGAATAAGATGAATAATATTGAAAGGTGATTGACTTGTGGCAGTGGATGTCAACGAGAGAGCTCGAAAGACTATCCATATTGATTATGTATTTTTCGTTCTAATTTTTACTCCAACGTTCCAAAATAGTTGATATGTTTTGTTTTTTATGGACTAATTTAACTAATTTTTAAGCTAAATTAGTTGGGTTTGAGATATCCTGGAAGTGTTAAAATTAAGTTGATAATTAAAATGTAAAAAAATATTTATATTTTACTTATGAATAATATATAAATAGTTATAGAAGTGTATATATAGTTTATCGATTTAGTTGATCATTTTTTAAAAAACTTCAAACCAAAACAAACATTTCTCAATTATTTTAATCAATTTGATTTAATTTTTTATTTGAATTGATCTTTAATCAAACCATAAACAACCCTACCTGGGGAGTTCCAAGTATGAATTTTATATGAACCAACAAATAAATACATGTTTTTGACCAAAATTTATTTATGTTGTTTTTATCGATACTTGTGTTACTTCATTTCCTAGATTATTTTGAATTATCTCTACCTTTGATATCATATTAGATACGCTACTGTTATTATTGTGTTCATTTTATATTTGATTAAATGTCATAAAGTTGTGACGTTAATGGAGGGAAAGCATTTTTTGAACAATTTCTTAATTCGTCTAAAGGGATTTTTGAATTAAATAGGTAGAACGAAGAACTAGTCTAATCCAATGGATTGGCCATTTTTGAGGGTATGGTAATTATTTATAGAAAGGCTGGTAAAAAGCATTTCTAGTACACCATATTGTTGTTGAATCATGGAAGAGCGTGTTTTTAATCCTTTGCACTAAAGTAACCGTTACTTGTCTACCAAATAGAACATTTATTACAGCTGACCCCTTTATGTACAATCTCCATAAATAAAAAAATAAAAATAAAACATCTCCAAAGCTTTGATTCAAGATGCTAGAAGTTTCGTTTCCAAGCTATTAAATTCTCATTTTGGATCACTCCAGTATTCAAGGTTTTGATAGAGGGGCTCGACGAAGTCCAGGTATCTGCAAATAGAGTCACCATCAAAAATGCATTCACCAGAGCTGACAAAATGTATACTTACATGTAACATTGCAAAAATTATTTTTTATTCCAAAAGGAAAGCAAGATATCGAAAAACACAATTGTTTTGATTTCAACCAGGGATAGCTTAGTCATAAATACGCTCTACCTCTGAAAATTAATAGTAGCGTTTGAGTCATCAGTAGTACATAAGGTCCAGAGTCTACCATACCCAAAAAAAAAAAAATAAGAAGAAAAAGACTTTTTTGAATTTTAATTATCATGCTAAACACTTCAACGTACTCCAAGAGCAAGTTCCACAAACTAACCTCAATTCCATGTGGGCCTATTCGATTATGTGAAATGAAATTGAGTATCAAAGTGGCAAATTCATCAGGTACGTCTTCCTGCAGTGTTCAATGAACGAGCAAATATTCACAAGTGCAATTCCAAATTTAAACAAATTGGCATATTAAGATAACCAAATTGGACCTGTATAGCATGGCCTGTGTGTCTGACGACCACCATTTGGAACTTCCCTTGCATTTGACCTATTGTGAGGGATCTGTGACAATAAAGAAACTATCGACAAATTGGTCACATGCTTTAACACAAGCTAGAGCGGTGTAGTTCATGCTTCTAGCTTTAAACATCCCCAACTGTTATGAGAAAAGCTTTTAGAGTCTTTCACCAAAACAAAATAAAATCTTAACCGCTATCCAGATATTCTATTTTGTAGCACCTCATTGCGACACTGGGTTGCAAAGTATATTATATCTGCAAAAGATATCTTGAAAGAGTCCTCCGAATAAAAGCATCATGGATACGAAAAATATAAACAAACTCAACTGTAACAAATCCAATCGTATATCGAAGCTCTTCAAAGAAGATTTTTTTTTTTTTTGTGACAGAAAGTGTGTAATAGTTATAATGAAGGGTATTTCCACTAGAAAACTGTTACCCAATAAAAATCATAGTGACATCTCTTTACTTGGAAACTATGTGTTCTGCTTGAAATTTTCGGAAAGTTGATTGTTTATGTTAGATAAGGTTGGAGAACCCTATATAAAAGGGTTATTGAGTCTTAAGTATAAACACACTTATTTCTCCATTATCCTTGTATGTCTGTTTCAGTTACATTAGAGGTAGTACGGAGAAGGCCAAAGGATAATACACATTTCTGAAAACAATTGACATTACTGTTGCTTTTACAAGACTCTATTCTTAGTTCACGGACATGTACTGACAATGCCAGAAAAGGCAGTCCTCTATGTAATTGACAGATAGTGGCAGTCCTATTTCTTCTGTTGTATGTCCGTTGTTTACTGCTCATTTTTTCATATACTGAACAATAACAAGTCTCCAGAGATTCTAAGCAGACTTTGGCAATTCTACTTTCTGTTTCAAGATTATACGCATTCCCAACCTATAAATAGTTAGCTGAAAAATATTGAGTCACCTAGAAATACTTTTGCAACAGGGAATGCCCATGTAATTCCTCATGACAAGTGAGATTGCAAGTATTATATTGTTTAGGAAAGCGATGCACATAAATTATTCCGACATGACATGTTATGTTCGATCAGAAAAGCAATATAAAAAACCATTTGGTATACTTAACCACATATCAGAAAAGGAATATAAAGAAACATCTTGCATACATAACCAGTCTTGAAGCTTCACATGCCTGCTAGCAAACATATGCAATACAGAATTCCACACAAAGTTTGACACAATTAAAAAGTACAAAACCTGTCAAGTCTGTCCGTCCCAGCTAAAAGCAATAACTTTGGCACAGGAGATGACAAAAACTTTTCTGAAAGGCCATCATACCTGAGACGAGAATTATAATTTCAGGTTCAAAATGGAACATGCTAAAAAATGGGAAAATAAGATGTTCAGCTTCCTGTGCAGAGGTGCTAGATAGAAGAACTCTTGAAGCATGACAAAGACTGACAAATCAAGAAAATACTTCTCGAGTCTAAATACTATTCAATGCCATTCAAAAAGGAAGGTAAGCAGTTAGATAAATCCAGAGGAAATGACATTAGAAAAAATTTATTTGAAGAGGGGCTTTAACTTGTGCAGGAGGTTCAGCACTCTGAGACTAGATAAGAGAAGATCAGTCATTTCTTCTGCATTGCAATCATGTGATTAAGTCAAGCAAGCATACACTCGGAGTAGAGCCACAGCTTGGGGACCAACAATCAAAAAAGCTTAACAATTAATCCCTCCGTTTAAAAAAGAATGACCTACTTTTCTTTTCAGTCCGTTTGAAAAAGATGACCTTTCCTTTTTTAGCAACTTTTTATTCCAACTTTCTACGTGGCATGTTTAGGACCACAAGATTAAGGGTATTTTGGTTCATTTGGCATATCTTAATTTAAGACCACAAGATTCAAAAGTCCTTTTTATTTTCTTTAACTCCGGGCCAAGTCAAAATAGCTCATGGTTTTTGAAACAGAGAGAGTACTAATTTTCATTTTGAGTGCTTTTCATAAATCATAATTCTGAGAAAATAAGAGAAATATTATTGAATTGTGTATCTACATTATTACAATGCGACCTTATTTATAGACACTATATTACAATCCTTTTCCAGGTAGGATTATATATACTTATCCTATTCCTTTTCCTATTCTAATATTCCCCCTCAAACAGGTGCATACACGTCATATGTACTGAGCATGTTACAGATGAAATTATTATGAGGGACTTCGTGAAGATATCTGCAAGTTGATTACTTGAGTTCGCAAATTTTGTAAAAATTATTTCCTGACTGCATTTTTTTCTCGGAAAAAGTGACAGCCAATTTCAATGTACTTAGTCCTTTCATGAAAAACAGGATTAGATGCGATAGGACCGTTTGATCCACAAAAGCTTGCAAATCACTACATTCATTGCTCGATATTCTACTTCTGCACTAGACCAAGTGTAATGACCCTCAGTCATTTTTTACTTTTCTTAAAAATGTGTTGTTTTTCCTTCATGGTCGTTGCCCAGAGTCATTTTGGTTCATTGGTATGATTGGTTTGGGAATCGAGGGAAAAAATTATGAATTTTGAGAAATTTTAGTTTTTGAAGGTTGTGAAGTTGATATGGTAGACTTTAGTCAATATTTAGAGTTCTGAGTCTCGAATGGAACTCTATCAGTTTCATCAGCTCCGGAATGTGAAATTTGATTTAGGAAGGCTTTTCAGTTTCAATTTTGGGGCTTTCGTGGTGAATTTAGAGCGTTAGACGAGATAAAGTGAAAGTTTAAGCCTTAAGTTTGACTTTGGTTAACATTTAAATTTCGGATGCTCGAATTCAAATTTCTTCGATTCTATTGGATTCAGGAGGGGATTTTTGTCTAGGAAAAGGTTCAGTTACTTTCGAGGGTTCCGGGGTTATTTTGATCATTTGGTGAAAAGTTTTGTTTAGAATTGGCTATGGCAGGTATAGGGCCGAGGAGACCTCAATCCGTAATACGATGATTCCATTGAGTCCGAAGCATCGAGTTTAGTAAGGTTGCATATATGATTTGTGAGAACGGGATTCCAAAAGAATCCCGAGGGTCCACTTAGAACTTTTTTTGCTTGGTTGCTATCAGTTGCATCTGGTGCAGCATGATTTAGCTTTTCGCGATCACATAGCTGCAAGTGGTTCCTCCTCGCGATCGCGTGCTCCTGTGCCGCGATTGCATAGTTGTTCTAAGCTCTCCCTTCACAATCGCATAGTCACAGACGTTATCACATAATATTATACCTGGAAGTGATTAAAAACTCTTATTTCGAGCTTGCTTTCTCATTTTTTATTTTTGGACCTTGCAAACTCAAATTGGAATATTTCTAAAGGTGATCTTCAAGATAAAACTCTTGGGTTAGTTTCTAAATTATTATTTCATTGTTACCCATTGATTATTTCATGATTTTGTCAAATCTTTGTTTTTCAAAATTGAAATTTGGGAATTTTTGGAAGGAAAAACTTTGAATTGGTATTTTAGATTTTGAAGGTCAATTTCTACTCTGTTTTCAATGAAAATTCATATTTAGAAGCCTCAAATCGTGGGTAACATATTTTTTGAAAAAAAATTTCAGATTTTTCACTGAGCCTCGGATTGACTTTTTCTTTGACTTGTTTAGCTCAATTTTCGAAAATAACAATATGAGTATCGTTGATTTTGTTTTCTCATGGACAATTTATATTTGGTTAGATTTCACAGTTTCGAAGTCTTTGAGGAAGGGTAGTGCTCAAGTTTGACTGTTTCACTTCAACTTTTAGGAAAGTTAAGGTTCTATGACTCTCTTACAAGGTGTGTAGGTATTTGAGTGATAGGTATGTATAATTGAAAGTAATAGGGATCATTGGAGTGTCAATATGGGTGAGATAACGAGTATTGACCCAAGCACTAGACTCAAGCATGATGGGTTAACATAAAGGAATAATAATTGTGGCGAACTCCTAACTTATTTAATTTTCTTCTTAATTTTCTTCTAGTTGAGTTGTGATGCCCGTGATTGGGGCTTGAGTTGATTCCTTATTCTATTTGTTGGAATGCCCGTGTGTGGGCTTGGTTGATTTGATACGATACTTTTCTTGATATTATCCCCATGTGAGGGTTTTATTTAATTTGAGGAGTTGATTTATTGTGTGTTGCTCGTGTGGGAGGAATGGGGCTTATTGATTTGATTGCTTTCTTATGCCACATTCCATATTGCATATTATATTGTTTTATTTGTTGTTGGATCCTCGATCATTGAAATAAAATTGAGGTACTTGAAACATGATGATATGTGATATGGAAGGCAAGGGCCGAGGTACGATTTCCGGCATTGTCATGATATACAAATGAAAAAGACAAAGAGGATTATGATATGAAAGATGATGATATGAAAAGAAAGGAATGTTGTGCGATTTCCGACATTAACTTCTTGCCAAAAGCGCTTGCCTTTAGTGGAATTTGCTTATAATAGAACCATTCATTCTTTTACTGGTTTTCTCCTTTTAAAGTTCTTAGGGTTTTAATCTAATTACTCCCCTTGACTTATTGTTATTGCCAACTAATGATGTTAACAGCATAGACGGAAAGAATAAAGTTGGGATAATGAGGAAGATACATGAGCAAACTAGACTTGCCATTGATGGGAGAAATGAATAAGTTGCTTTGAGAAGAAATAAAGCACGAAAACAAGTCATCTTTGAGTCTAGAACTTAGTTTGGATGCACATAAGGAAAAAAAGGTTTCCTTCCAAAAGGCATTCTAAATTGCATCCGAGAGGCAATGGACCCTTTAAATTTAAATTTGAGACAATGCTTACAAGTTGGATATGCCCGGTGAATTTCACGTGCTACTTTCAATGTTGTTGATTTGTCCTTGTTTGATGAACAGCCAAATTCAAGGACGAAACTTTTCAAGAAGGGGATGATAGCTCCACGAGCAAGGAGGAAGCTATAAAAGCCCTAGGAAGACCGCAGTCAATGTCTCAGACCAAGGAGTTGCAAGCCAAGGTTGTTAGGCTTCAAAGGGAATCAAGACATTTGTCACAGAAAAAGAGCCCAAGAATTGTATTAAAGAGTGGGATAAGTGCTACACATATTTCATAGTCCAGGTTCAAGCCCAAGGGGAAGAAGACTTGGGCCCACATTGTGCCCCAAAGGAGAGCCTAAAAGGGACTTATTTGCATGCCCGACTGAAAATAAAATTCCCCAAAGGCTGAAATCTCGTCCATACACAAAGGCTGATTCACGCCTAAATTGAGAGCACGTTTTGATGCATATTTTATTACTTTGTACCTTTTTCCTTATTTTGTTAGGAAATAACTTTGACATTATTTTACATGTTTTTCCTAGTTAGGTTTTAGTATTTATTATTTTCATAAAAGTAAGATTCGAACCTCATGCTATTCCGGATAAGTTTCCTCTAGGGATGGATTTTGCTTTTTTTTTCATAACATTATTATTATTGAAGAGTTTCTCTTTTTACACCTTTGTGTCTTAGCTACTAGCGAGTTATCTTACAACCTTACAAGAACATTCTCCTAACAGGTAAGACTAATTCTTTAACTTGATATCTTCTTTTCTTAATTGTACTTAATGAAAGATAACTAGTCTAATAGTAATTCTTGTCTCTAATTTTTTCGAACCAAGAGTCTAGATCACTTAGTTATGTATGTTTTTGAATTGATTCTACTAGTAACACAATCAGTTTAAAGCCACTAATTTTGATTACTACGTTCAATTAGGATTCTCAGCACTTGATTTCCAAGTTTGAGGATTTTATTCTTAAACTTCGCCAATCTTTAATTATCTATCCTTAATCTGCGTACTTTTCTTCCGCACTATTTTCCTGTTCTTCATTCAAGAAACCCAATTCTTATCAATTTTGCAGACAAGTTAATGATTGAAGGCCCACTTAAATTGTAACTTCAATATTTGAATATGTCTCGGATACATAGATGTCAAGAAATGTGAAGGGATATGTAAAAAATTGGAAAGGACAACGGCAAGGAAACATAGGTTTCTAACTCCAATATGCGTCCTATGGTCAGTTTGACCAGAAAGAAATCATTGGTGTTCTGAAGAAATATCTTTTGTAGATTCAGATGTCACTAACAATTGAATATTTGATGTAATATGAAAGTCATACATGATTTTATCAATGTATTGGACTACACAGATTCCTCATATATTGAAAGGAGTAGGTCCATCATAATCTGGAACCTCTCCACGCCTTCTGTCCGTCTTGGTGCTGATTGGATTCACATTTTTTTATTTGATTGATACCTATGATGCTCAGACTCTTCAGAACAGGTGCAGGTTGGATTAGCCAAAAGTAGTGTATTTTTGGAGAATCCGACATGGATGCGCCATCGAAAGTGAAGAGTCTGCACAACTTAGATTCATACCCACGTGAAGGCTTTTCCTGATTAAAGAAGAAGACTAGAGAGCAGAACTCTGAACTGAACCCAAAGGCTGGATCCCATTTCTCCAGTGATAGTTACTTTATGGGGTAGTCTGACTTCATTGTAGTTGGTAGGTAAGAGGGAGTAGGCAAAGTTGTATGAACTTTTGCTTTGACAATTGTATCGTCCATCGGAAAAATAAGGTGGCCTGTGCAAGGAAATATAACTCATACCTTACTGATCATAAAGACTAAATATTCATTACGTTTGACATAATAATTTTACGTCTGATTGCTATCTTACTGAATGAATTGGTCTACCAGAACCTTCAAGATCACAGGCAAAGGAGAAGAAAAATAAAAAGGATTTTGATATTGCACAGAAAACCAAAACAGTTCTTCCCCTATAAACGGGAGGCTAATTGGTAGACAATTGATGCAACACAGTCCAAAATGGTCTCCTAGGACCCTAAACCCAAGATTCGGTGATTCTGAAGCAACACAATATATCAGGATATACAAAAAAATCTAGACTAGATAAGCAGAAAAAATAGCTCATACCACCCTCTCCAAAACTGTTCAGTTTCTTCAAGTCTTGCTCTGTGCATGTAACTGCAGTATAAGTATTTGGCAATGGATGATTAGAAGCGTCAACAGCCAACACCGGAAACAACAACAACAAACCCAGTATATTCCCACAAAGTGGGTCTGGTGAAGGTAGAGTATACGCAGTCCATAAAACTACCTCAGGGTGAGGTAGAGAAGTTGTTTTCGATAAACCCTCGGCTCAAGGTACAAACAGTCTAAAAAAGGACAAAAATACAAAAGTAATGAACAATGGATAATAAACAACAAACAATAATAGAAGCCAGACTACCACCATATAATGCTACAACTGATCAACCCAAGACAAAAAAAAAAAAAAAAAAAAAACAAAGCAAATCTACCTACTAACAATAAAACCTCAAACCTACTAACCCCCTACCCTAATATGCATCCTGCACGCCTTCCTATCTAAGGCCATGTCTTCGGTCAGTTGTAACTTCTCCATGTCATTGTCTAATCACATCTCTCCAATATTTTTTCGGTCTACCCCTTCCCTGCCTAATACCATCTAATGCCAACCTCTCCCACCTTCGCACTGGGTCATTCGAACTCCTCTTGCCTACAAGCCCGAACCATCTCAACCTCACTTCCTACATCTTGTCTTCCACAGATATCACCCTCACCATGTCTCTAATATCATCATTCCTGACCCTAACCCTGACCCTGTCCCTCCAAGTCAACCCACATATCCATTGCAACATCCTCATCTTCTCCATCTTCACCTTTCGAATTTGAGAGTTCCTTACCGGCCAACACTCTGCCCTATACAACATAGTAGGTCTAACCACCACTCTGTAAAATTTACCTTCCGCCAATGCCATAAACAAAAAAATCAATACATCAAGAACACATGTCTACTAATCACAAGCCCGTAAAAAGAAAACTGAAAGAAAGAACTCCCCCTTTCCCATTACCAGCCTTAAAATGAAAATAAAACAAAATTAGAAGGAAAGAAACGCCAAGTATATACATGGTTACACACCATTTTTTTGAATCATCATATTTCAATGTGTTGGGGATTGATACACGAGCAGAGTCAATATTTCTCAAAGAGCCTGATCTGACACTCCACTCAATCTGCAGATGCATAAAATTTCCAAATTAAAAACCTGAGAGCTGCAGCAGATCTAAGGGATAAAAGGAGCTCCTGAAAACTCAAACCCTAACTAAGTAGAAGCTATATATGAAAAAGTAAGTATAAACTAGGATGTTTTCTGGATAATCCAGATAAACCGCGCTATGTTAGAGGGGTAGGAAAAAGCTTTGTGAGTGAAACTACACAAGGTAATGGTGTGGAAGTTACTTAAGATGGCCAGGAAATGTCATTTAAGAAAAAAAGGCAGCTGGTACACTAAAGTTCCTGCTATGCGGAGGGTCAGGCCATACGGATCTATTGTACGTAGTTTCACCTTGAATTTCTGCAAGAGGTTGTTTCCAAGACGTGAACCAGTGACCAGGAGGTCACGTGGCAGCACTTACCTGTTACTCCAAGGCTCCCCTTCTACAAGAAAATGTCATTTCATAAAATTATGGATAATAGTTCACCTAATTATGTGATATTGGCGGTCAAACACTCAAGACTGTATTCGTCAACAAAAAATAAGAAAAATAAGTTACTAGATTGTTTATCCAATGACATGTACTTAAATTGATGAAGTAAATGGTTTCATCAATGGCATAAAAAAGATACAAAATTACAAAAGATATGACATTCATAAATAAAACGGAGCTAGCTCCATAGCAAAAACAGTGACATGTACTTGTTCTGATGCAATTAACTAGGTATCTGATATGTACAACCTTATATTAAATCCTTTATCACTAGTTTTATTAAATTAAAAACAATTTTTTGTTTAACAAGCACATGACACAAAGCAAACAGCAGTAGCATAACATACATAATCCAAATATAGACTATTGCAGAGTTACTCCCTCTGATAGTGCATTTCATATTTTCATGGAAAATAAGTTTTTTCTTTGGTTGGACCTGGGTAGACTGAATATAAACTCTACCTGAGAAACAAGGCTACTTGACTTAAAAAACAATATAAGTAAATCTTTGCTCAATATGACAGAGGTGACCAATAAAGCTGTGAGAAATGGACGGAGTTCTAAGCATTGGGTACCGCTTTTTCAGGGGTGGAGAAATGCTGCATTCTGTTCGACAGAATCTTCTGCATATGAATCAATGATGCCATTGCTGTACCCTGATATATTAGGAAATCAGTACATAATTGAACAAAAAACATATCCTAACAAGTTAGAAAGATTGACAACCTCAACAACGTCCACAACCACCAACCCAGCCAAACTTGGAAGTGATTTCTTTGCAGCAACATGAATTGCTACTGCACCTCCCATACTGTGACATAAACAGAGAACTCTAAGCATCATCTCTTATTTATGGTACAGAAAACACTTAATCCAGGCATGTAGTTGATTAAGATATAAAGAAGAAATAGTTAATTCATAGCAGGGAAAAGAATTCTTTTGAGGGAAAACATATAAAGGTTTTTTCTATATTTATGCTTTCAAACAGTTTCCATTGTTGGTAAAAAATATCCAACCAAAAAAATGGAGAAAAGGATGTTCTGCTCCCAGCATTGTATACGCCTTTAATAATGCTGTGAGTAGATATTCTCTACTCATGAAGCTGCCCCCAACGTAGTAACTAGTCAAATAATGGCATAAAATGTTAGCATCAAAGCTCACATACAAGTCACACGAGTAGTTAGTTAGGTATTAGTGATTAAGTTCTTGTAATTAGTTAGTTAGTTAGTTAGAGAGTTGCTTAGCTGGCATGATAGATTAGTTGAGCCAGTTAGTTGTGCGTATATATATTGCATTAAGTACAGTTGTAGCTTCTAGAAGTTTACAATTCTCGTTTCCAATTCAAAATATCTTCTCTCTTCTTCACAGCTTTCAAATTGCTTGTGCCCATGAATCTCCATTGATGGTATCAGAATTTAGCATGATATCAGAGCATTGAAACCATCAGATCCAGGTGTTTACTGTTCTATTGAATATTGATTGAAGTTAAGAAGGTAATTCTTCATCTG
>JBDJHY010000008.1:2274919-2286060 GCA_039654485.1 Withania somnifera | reverse complement strand
CAGCAAGTCATAAATGACTTGGGGCAACTACCAAAATGCCCTATGATGCAAGACACAGCGTATTTATCATAAATGACCTGAAGGGTCATTACATTTTAGCACAAAAATTAATATAGCAAGTAGTAGGCATGAGTCATGCCTATCCAAAATAAATCACTCTTTCGCCTCAACCAATTAACTCCTAAAAGATGTTGGACTAAAAGATGTTGGAAAAAACTCCATTGAAAGATTAGTTTCATTTTCTAATGTCTTTCTTTTTATATGAACGTAACTTGTTTTATTAGTTGAGGGTGTGCACGATACCAGAAGGAGGTAGGAGAGGTTAAGAGGTAGAGATAGACTGAAGAAGAACTAGTGGGTTGGGTTGGGTAGGGGTGGGGTGGGGATGGAGGGAAAGGTGATTAGACATGTCATGACCTATCTTCAACTTACTGAGAGCATGACCTATAGAAAGGTATAGAGGTTGAGAATTAGGGTACAAGAGTTATAAGTAGCAGGGTTTTATCATACTTTTTATGTGGGAGAGGCATAAGGTCAGTTTCCTCTTCTAGTCCTCTCATATAGTTAGTTGGTAGTCGTGTGACATCTTTTTCTTCAATTTTCACTACTTATTGCTTCACTTGCTGTGTGTATCTTGTTATTTTTCTGTCATTATTTTCTTTTTGATCCTGCTTTGGTTACACTGAGGCGAAGGTCAGAATAACATCTTTAGACCACAAAGACGAGGAGTAAGATCTACGTACTTCTTGCTCTTCCTAGATCCCACTTGTGGGATTACACTGGGTATATTCTTGTTGTATAGTTTCTTATTAGTTTCATTTTGAGAATTCAAATGTAGATATCACAAAATTAGTATATTTACATAATGCAAATTAGATTGTTGTGTTTGAGTGTTTAATTTTCTATTTCAGTGGTATATGTGATAAATTATATCTTACTGCTACATATTAAATATGCTGCACATTTTAAATAGAAGCATATACAATTAATACATTTTAAATGTATTATGTTGTATATATACAATTGATATATTTGGTAGAGTGGATGGAATACGGAGGGATATAATAAGGACATGAGATGGGATATTCATGGGATTATCTTATCCCAACCTCCACATGAGATAGTAATTCCACCATTTTAGTATAAATGGTAGGATAAAAAGGTCATGGTATTAAGTAACAACTCATACCAAACATGAGATAAAGTTTATCCCTAACTTTATTTCGGAATTATTATCCTTATTCGACGTACCAAATGGCCATGTATAATCAGTATATATAACATTTGATGGAACATTTACTCTATATAACATAGTCACAATATCATATAACTGATATATACTAGTGGTATTGTTTTAAAAGCTGTCAGCATAAAAATATATTTGAAGAAGAAAATGTCAATTTCCTCAGTGTCAATCTCATTAAAGAGGAAAGATGTTTTGTAAATCGTTATTGAAGAGGGGGAGACTCTTTGAAGTAATTCTTCTTTAATACTTTGATATATTTATTGGGAGGGGTGGGGGAGAAAAGGGCAAGTGTCGTGCACGTGTATGGAGATAGATCCCTTAATCAATTGAGAAGAACACGAATGTTTAAATGGGTTTATTATACATATTTAATTTTCTCTCTTCAAAATGTCATATTTGTTGTAAAAGGTGGTAGATATGTTAATTGTAAAAAGTTGTGTTATTTTTGTATGTAATTCTTACTAGTTGATATTGTGGGTAAACACCCCTAGAATATTTTGTTGTGGTTTCTTGCACTCAGTGTGGCCCGATGGTCAATGTACGGAAAAAAAAACATGAAAGACTGAAGTTCAATCTCAGTAGAGACAAAAAATGCCAGTGATTTTTTTTGGATCTACTAAGTACTTGTCAGATAGAGTTATTCGACACGTGTTTGAGAGTTAGTAGGTACTCTATGGAATAATTGAGGTGTGTACAAATTGTCCTGACCACGTTATTGAAGCAGGAAATATAATTGTATTATTGTTGTTTCTTTGAATTTCCATAACCAATTGTTCTCTATATTTTGATTATAGTCACTGCAGATATATCTGTGTTAAAATTTTGTGAATTTATGTTAAGAAGCTTTTTTGGACTTCTTAGGGTTCCCCATTACCAACAATGCTTGGTGATGATATGGCACCCTTAATTAATTTTGGAGTTGGCAATGGATCAACAATTCTTGTAGAAGAAGAGTGTTAATGTCATAAGAAGTCTTGGAACTTCTAGTGAATAGTAAATCTTCGTCACTCACTATACATTCTTGGAATCTCCTTGGAATTTGAGAACATCTTTTTTGACTCTTGCACTTAAAGTTTTTGATACAGAAGTGTTTGCATGAGAATACTCTATCCCTCCTCCAGTTTTCATCTCTCTCATAGCTAATTGTACCAGGGTGGTTGGTTTTCTGGCTAATACATATAGATGCTTTTGAGGTTCTCCCTTTTTTCTTTTGTATTGCAATTTCTGGATTGTTGTAAAGAAAAGAAATAGAAAGAGTGACTAATAATGACATCTGTTATGTTAATGAGACCAAAGGGAGCTCCAATCGTGCTATTCTATTTATATCGAGACACATTACGGTATTAACATCACGAACTCTCAAAATTTGGAATAGTATATAAGCCTACTGTTTTTGAGGATGAAATTAAAGGCAACGTTCAAGTGAATCAAAGCACAAGCTTCTTTTGGAATGAGGTGCACCTCGTACCAATAATTCCAATGTGTCCATGAAAGATAATTTCAATCATAAGTTTCCATTTTCAATTAATCAGCAGTGACAAAGATATCTCAACTTTATATTAAAATTTCAGGCGCTGACTAAAGTAGAAATAAAAGACCAGAATGAGAAGTTGCAAGAGGACTTAGGTAAGACTAGGTCTGGGAACTAAACCGGAACCGTCCTAGACTCGTCCTGGTCTGGTACACCATGGGATGGGGCGGGTTGATGCATACCGGGATGGGATTCAGGTTTTGTGTCGGTTATTCCGGCCCGGTTCGTCTCAGTCAGGTTTGGTCTTTAAGTGTAGATTTAAGTTCTTTTTTTAATTTTAAATAAAGTAACTGTTGCCAACGGTTCCAAACAAATATAGAGTCATCCCCCCCTCCCCAAATCCCAGTAAACTATTTTCTTTTTATAAAAACTTCATTTCACTCTCATTTTTTTCACCAAATTTCTTATTCTCTCATTTCTCTCTAATCTCTCATTATTTTTTAATTTTCTACTCTCAAATATCAATTATCAATGTTTTAATTTTGCAATTCTTTAATTTTTGTTATTATTTTTAATTGAAGTAGAACCTTAATCTGGTTGATTTTGAAGTAGAAATCTTCTTCAACTTTTGACATCAACTTATTAATTTTCAGTTATTTAAGTCTGGTTTTATGTAGACGCTTGGTACATTCGTTCCACTCTTTAATCTTATTATTTAATTTTTATATTTATTATTTGTCATTTTTGATTGAATTTGCTGATTTAATTTTAATTTTATTATATTATGGGTTCGTCTAAAAAAGTACTGGAAAAAGGAAAGTGCTCAAATTTGTTTTTTTAAAAGGATGATAGGTTCTTAGTTTTTTTTCACAACAAACTAAAGTCCCTTTATTAGAATTAGTACTGATAATTTGACACATGTAGATGAAACTGATTTGATCCATCTCCAGAATATACCCATAGAAATTAATATTGATACTCCTTTTTTCCACGAAACTTTTGAGAGAATGTACCATAATGTTAAAGAAGATTTACATGAAAAAGTTGAAGTAGACGTAGACGTAGATGTAAAAGAAGATTTATATGACACACTGACTAATCCCAACCACGCTACTGAAGCGCCAACTCAGGCTCTAGATAAACTTGAGCCTGAGGTGGAGTTCTCCCTCTGCTTTTCAAAGGAAAAGAAGGGGAAAGACTCCCGTAGAACGTCCTAGAAAATTACCTGTCTGGCGTTTTTGTTTTTTGAATAAAGAAAAAACTATATCTACTTGTTCATCTTTGTAAGCAAACACGAGTTAATAAATATGGCGGTAATGGAAGTTCAACTAGGAGGGAGGATGATTAGACATTTGAAAGCTATGCATAAATGGGAGCGACAAATATATTTTTCTACTTTTGATCCTGCTATATTTGCTAGCGGTGTTCGACCATCGTATAGAGTATCAAACATGCTTCATATGCATAAAAGTAATAAAAATAATCATTTTAAGAAACTTTGTGAGCTTGCAAATTTTCCTTATAGAAAAATGTCAAAACATGTTAACACAAGATGAAATTCCTTTTATTAAATGCATATAGGTTGCATTAAATATAGAAATTCTATTACTATACATTTTAACGGACATACTTCTAATCTCGAATTTAAACTTACTGATGATGATTGCGATAATGTAAATAAAATTGTAACATTTTTTAAATTATTTTATGAGGCCACAAATGTTTTTCTGGTTTGTATTATCCTATCATTACATAAATTTATTATATGCATATAATATTACAACTCGTTTGAATTTAAAGATAAACAATTATTTGAAGAGGCTATTGAAGTTAGATTGAAAAATTCAAAAAATATTATTTCCCTATCCTACAAATTTATTTAACTGTTATTCTTTTTAACGCTGAATATAAAGAAACAAGTGCAAACACATTAGTTTAATACATTTATGAAAATCTAGATATTCAACCATATGAAAAAACAAGCATGAAAACTTGTCAAAATAGCATTGGATTACGTACTAGGGGAATGTATGATAAGTATTACACATTAAAAAAAATATTGATGCTCCACAACTAGTAATGCACAACAATGGGTTAGTTAAATTCCTTGGTCACTGGCTATATATGTGCACGAGTATAGGGTAGTACGAGTTTTGTCTTTAACTTTTAAGTATGTTGACTGACACTTGGCTAACATGGCTGTCTTAGAGCAGGTAATTCTAGGGTCAAGGCATGGATAATGGGGTGATGTGCAACAAGAAATGTGGTAGAGCACGAGTGTAACACCCCAAAATTTTGGGATAGAATTTGAACCGTTCTACGTACATGGTTAGGCTTACTCCTTTGTGAGTTATCACTTCTTCCTACGTGGAACAGTCATTTATAAAGTATGGAAGTAGTTTTTGTCATGATTCAAGTTCATGAGGAACTTCTAGCACAAAGTTAAATTCAAAACTTTTCTACCATCGTAGTTTTTATATCATTTCATGCATGAGTCAACTTCAAACGATCACATCTCCTAATTTATAAGGGGTTATATGACCCATAACCTATCCATGTAAACTTCTCTGAGTCTAGTTTCTAACGCTTTAAACCGCGCATCATTTTGAGTTCGGAGTAAAATGTTACAAGTATTTTACTGAAGCATCCTAGCCTAGTAAAAAGAAGGGCACGGTGCATCCCTATAGCGCCCATTCCAGAGTGCGATGCGGCCCTATATCACCCAAGGCAATGCGCCCCATATCCCAAGGATCCCCTAGGCGACACCCCTTTATTTTCAAGGTATAAAAGGTTATTCTTTGTACTCAAGAGTGTTTTGGTAACTTTTAATTCACTAAACATCAATACTACGTTACTTTACACTCTACCTCAAGTCTAAATTATGCAGACAAATCCTTAATTCCTATTCTACTTCAATATCCCAACACTTAAAAGAATTCATAATATAAAACAAGAAACAAAAATAGAAAGAAAGAACTAAGCATATAAGTTTCTCTTAAAGCTCTCCCAAACAAGGGTTTCTTACAAAATTTTCAACCAACCTTGCCACCCAGTTCTTGCTCAAGAAATCCTTCAAGTTTCAGGTACGGGGGTATTCAGTAAGGATTCTTTTCATCCTCATTCCCAAAGTTCTCTTTTTTATGAAAAATGTAGTTTTTTTCATTCTAGGGTTTGAAGACCCATTTGATGATTTGTTAAAAATTTCATTTCATGCTTTTACATTGTGCAATATTGAACTGCTTTAAGATTATTAGCATGATTTACATAGGATTACATGATTTGCACAAACTTAGCATTTTGAACTTATTGTTCACAACCTTTGTTGGACTTTTGAGTTTTATTCCAAGTAGATCCTTGAAACTAGTGTTGAAAGTGCATGTATATGACTTACCTTCAGTTTATGATTTATGAAACTCAGAAAAATAGATAAGACAAGAAAACTAAGGAGCTCCAAATCATTTATGATATAAGATACTAGCATAATATTTTGGGAGGATTATTTATCACCAAAAGGATTAGCTCATCCATCAGTGAGGTTGTAGTTAGTCCAAAACTGGGGTTGCCAACTCCGGTCATTTACGATTATCTAGTTAAGGGTCCTTAGCTTAGAATTACAAGTTCATTCCTAGCCATGGAAAGTTAGGGTGACTCTTTGACAATGTGGGTTATAAGACATTGGACCTTTTTAAGTGCAGATTTAGGACACCTGACTCTATGTAGCCATAGCGTAGTTTTTATCAGTTGTAAGAAACTCCCAACTTCATAATTAAGTTTTAAAAAGCTAACAAAAACGGCTTCCTAAATTAATCTGTTTTACACTTATGATTCATACTTTGAGCCAAGACTTGTAGTTTTCAGCTCATTTCAGTAGTTTGGGTAATTGCATGGATTTTCGTTCCAGCTTTATATGATTTATCGTGTTTTATGCATACATTCCTGTACCAGTATATTTGATGTAATGACCCATTTTAGATGGGTCCTTTCATTACATTCAGATACAAGTTTCCTCCTTCAGCCTTGTGGCCAGTAGAGCAGATTTCCTATATAGATTGGTGAGTCCCACATGGCAGGGACCGGAGTTGTTCTTCTATTCTATTTATAGTTTCTTTTATGTCATGTTGAGGACTTCCTGAGGGTTTGTCTCATATGTTTGTCCTAGTTCTTTATATGGTTTTGCACATAGAGCCTCAGAATTCTAGTTTATGTTTCTTATTTCCATTTGTGGACAACTCATAAATTAGTCAGACCATCATCATAACATCCTAGTTCTCTCTATACTTTTCTAGTTAATATTTTGATATATACTTGTGATTATGAATAGGTTCACATGCCAAGGGCTTGATCGAGGCTCACGCGTAGGTCCTTACCCTCATGTTAAGTCCAGGGGGTAGTCTTGAGATGTTATAAACTTGGTATCAGATCCCATGGTTCAAGTATCCTAGGGTATGCCTAAAATTGTATTTAGTAGAGTTTTTTTTTATGGTTGTGTTATACGCCACACTTATAATGGAGATCCTATAAAATGTTTAGGAAAAGTCTCACTTCTTTCATGTCTTCTCTCGTGTTGTGTATTTTAACTCTGAGAAACCTTCTGTAACTCATGTTCTATGTATTTTGAATCATATCACCCAAACTATCATCAGTTAGCCGAGCATCCAGGTCGACAGTTCAGGAACCAGGATCATTCAGATCAGGCCCTTTAATGTTTAGTTTTTCTAATTGATTTAACTTTAACCACAGTTCTTATTTGGTGGTGAGTTGTGTTAGTCTAAAGGGAGTAGTAGTGGTAGAGCAGGCTAGTTTTTTAGTAGACCCCGAGTCTTGTGACCAGAGTATCATGCTGTGGAAGAATAATCCTAAAGCTATAATTGTGAAGTGAGAAGTGTAGAAATCAGAGTGGAATATAACTGCTGATTTAAAATGTGTAGTTGGACGTCGGGTGATTATTAGGAAATAATGGATGATTGAGATTTGACTAAGTTATTGTTGATTCTCATATGGATGGTGTTACCTAGGTTGTGACTCAATAGTTTTAAGTCTTAGTAGTGCTGAAAGGCTGTATGTTATATGTGGTTAGTATTGAATGATAGACATGAACCCTAAATGCGTATTCTAGTGTGAAGTATTGTAGTATGAGCGTGGAATAATGAATTGAATATGTGATGTTATTATGCTTGGGAGAATGTTGACTTTTTAGTGTAAGCCTTTAAGGCTAAGAAGCAGTTAGGAAGTTACTTAAAAGGGAAGTTCTAGAAAGAATCTAAGTTTGGATGATTCTAGTCCTTAAGAGGGGAGTTTGGCATCATATGTATAGGAAGTGCCTAATCTTGAAGGGGTGATTACTTTTAGACCCATTTGGAGAGAAAGTCCCAAACTGAGAAATTTTATTATTTATCATAAAAGGGAGATAGTAAGATGAAGAACCAGTCAAGACTTGTGACCCTGATAGAAAGTAATCCTAGTACAGAGTCAGAACTAGAGGATGAAAAAGCAGTCCCAGTATAGAGTTAGAACCAGAAGGTGACCTATTCTTATTATAGCATACTCCCTGTACTTCAACCAGAGATGATACATATTCATGTCATGGTCAAATCTATTCTATGGTTATTCCCGTTATGTAGATTCGTATCCATGTTCAGTCCCCTCAATTTGTTTTAAGGCCAACTATTCCAAACAACGGTCTCAGTCATACCCATGACTCATTCATTTATCTAGCTCATAAAATCAGTTATACAACTTTTAGTATGATCCAGATATTTAATCACAATATACCTCAATTGTACAGACTTACTAATGAAACAGAAATCCAATTAGCTTGTGCTATCATTATAGATTTTTAGCATGATTTAGCAATCCATTTCTATTTACATCTCAGCTTCACAACCTGTTCCATTACTTTAGTTTTCTAACCCTTTCATGCCTTAACATCTAATTATGTGATATTCATATTCATATCTCTCATTCTGTTAAGTCCTATTGATTCAAATCTTATGATAGCCCTAGGTGACTAATATATCCATGCCATGCCATGTATAAGTTCATGTCAGAATCCTATTAAACAATTCATGCTTATGATCCTCTTTACTCGAAACATTAAGTGCATCTATCTAAGATTCTAAAGGACACTTATGTCATGATTATGCTCAAGAAAACCCAGCTCATGTAGAAATCCAGTTAGCTTATAATGATTCATAAATCCAGTTCATATTATAGTCCATATATTCATCCTATTCCATGACATCAATTTTCAGATCCCATCTTGAATGTCAAGAGTGGAGCAGTGATGTATCCCTTTCCAATAGTAATGTGATGTTCAATTTAGACTTTGTGTACGAGTTCTAGAGTTAGACCTTTGGACGTAACTTCTATAGTATATATATGATTATGTACTATTTCTTTTATTGACCCATTTATGTGATGGTAGATAGAAGCAAAAGAAGTTGTGTTGAAGCTAAGATGAAATAGATTTGGACTGCCTTAGTCACCTAAGATGTTAAGTATTCTAGAGGTGAATGAGTATGGTTATTGATTTTAGTGATGTTAAGAAGATCCATAAATGGTTCAGTTTAGCCTTGAGAAAGCCACAAAATGACCATATTAATAAGCCTGAATATTGTGTTGATGAGTGTGTAACAGATTATTGTATGTGGTTAGTGACTCCTCGGTTAGAGCCTAAGGTTGATAGATGAAGGAGATAAGAAGAAACAATGCTCTTGTGGATATAGGATATGGTATTAATGGCTTAGACTAGCATGATTACATTTTAGATAGTACCTTGTACCTTCGGATTACATTTCATGTGTAATATGATCTCATACAAGAATACTTATTCAACTAGGTTGGGGTTGAATTCACATAAAATATGAAGAACATTTATCGAAGTGGTTTACTATCAGTTTAGCTATTTTCAATTCCTTAAGATTATAAAGAATGAATGTCATATAAAATAAATATGTCGAAAGTAAAGATGTTTATAAACTTATGAGATTTAAAACAGTGAGATCGTGTCCTCATAATGGACTGCTTTATTTGTCAATAATTATGCAACTATATATATGTTAGGTTATAGGTATGCAGTTAATCTCTTACACTATCTCTTGCCTCGTCCAAGGTCATGAATGGTTTATTTACGTATGATGCTTTCACCAAGTGAATACTATTATTCCTAATATATATTTTTCAAATAGAGATTAACGCCTCGAGTTCATACAAATCTTCTTTTACTAAATTCTAACCTTATCTTTCGAGTCCGTAGATTAAAATATTATTCATGAATTCAAGTACAAAATTCGAGACTCTATGGTAATTATCAAGTCCGAAGCTTACCCCCGGGTATGACCGCCATTCTTAGCACTAAGTTTCTTAGTAGCCTTGGAAGAACCACTTGGATCATGCATAGCTCTACTCACATCACTCAATGGAAGCAATAACAATAATACAGAAGTGTAATGGGCTTCTCACAATAATCAATAAAAAGTATCAATAAAAGAATAGATAAAATCAAGTCTCAAAACCATACATCTCAGTCTGAAAGCCTCTACGAGTTAAATAATGTACTGCTTGTACAAGATATTACTACCTAGTCTCTATAAAAGAAATAATAAATAATAAAGCTAAAGTCCAAGATCTAGATCAACAAAATAAAATAACACCATTGCTTGTCCTCGAATCAAGTGAGGACTCACCAATATTTTAGTCTTCTAAGAATGCAAGTAATGTCAACCTCAAACAATTAGATGGTTGGCAGCAAGAGTAGAATCAACACAAAACATGTACTGAATACGTGAGCAGGTATAAGACATGCTAGACAATATTATGATAAGTAATATGCAATGCCTGAAATGTAACTATAAACTCCATCTCTAACTCAATTAAGAAAATTAATAGTTTATAATGAAAACAGTTAATAATATCATACCTCAAGTAAATTCAACTAAATTAGATTGACTCTTTAGTTTTTAACAAAAGATAAAGTCTTAGTTAAAAACAATCTTTCACTTCTTTTAAAACTATCACTTTTACTTCTCTCTCTGGGACTTTCTATATCCAACACACCTCAATAGTATATGTATAAAACAAGCACATAACGGTGAATTCCACTCTACACCCTGTGATTAGGGCCTCCTAACCTTGCCAAATGGAAAGGAAATGCTTCCTCTAGTAGATACAACTGAGCGGGACCAACAGTCGATATAAATATCATCCCTAAGTTAGGCTAAGAAGGTTTGGGTATTGGGACCTTCGTTTACCCACCTAGGTTCTAATACTCCTTCCATACCTTATCATTACTTTACTTTAACTTGGTCTGGACCCAAAATTGTTCACTTTAACTAAGCCTGAATCCAAAATTTTTCACTTTACTTTAACAGGGCCTGAAGCCAAAATTTGTTCAGTTTCAACTATCACGTCTATTAATTACCACTG
>JBDJHY010000008.1:2244664-2256973 GCA_039654485.1 Withania somnifera | reverse complement strand
ATTATTAATAACTCTTGTATATTCGTACTGATTTTAAATTTAAGTTATATAAATATATATTTATATTAATTAAACGCTTTTAGTTTTATTTTTTATAAAACGAAATCGCTATTTACAATAAATCGGACCGGCTCAAAATGACCCAGCCGAGAACAGGGGCAGATCGGCCCGAACTGGAATCCGGCCAGTAACCGGACCGGCTCGGGTGTCACCCATACACCAGATTAGCGGGCCTTGGTGAGATTATCGAACATTGAATGAGAAAAGGAAAAAAAAAAAAAAGAAAACAGCTCCTTATTCATCATTTCCTTTTTAAAAAAGAAAAAAGACTTAATATATCATTAAACTATTAAAAATAATTTATTTAAGCAATTCATTAAAAATATAATTCATTTAATACCATTATCGCTACAAAACAAATTTATTTTATTGTCATTAATTTTTAATAATAATTTTACAAAATTAAATTTACCATATGACCTCTTATTAGAGGTCCACATCATTAATAAAATCAATATTTTTTTTTATAAAAATACCCAAAACTTTAAACTCATCTAAATTAAAATTTAAAAATTTTAAAACCCATCTAAAAAAAAAAAAAAAAAAAAAACCACCCACAAAAATCTCTCTTACCCAATCACCAATCCAAATCCTTCATGTGCACTAAAATAAGCTCTAAAAAAAAATTAACGAGTTATCATCAACAAACAATAGGAGGCATATTAAGCTCACAGATAATGCTCTCAAGGCACTAAAACTCAGATTGGTGATGAGTTAAAGAGAGATTTTTGTGGGTGATTTATAATTAGGGTGTTTTTTTTTTTAATTTAAATGGATTTTTATATTTGGGTTTAATTTAGATGAATTTTAAATTTTGATTGATTGTTTTAAGAAAATATTAATCAAATTAATAACATGGACATTTAATAAGAAAATATATGAAAAAATAATTTTATAAAATTACTATTAAGAAAATAATAATAAAGGAGTCATTTTTCATAATTAGCGCGGAATTTGAGCCTTTTCCCATTCTAAAAATTATCACACAGATATGTTATTTACTCGCGGCTCAGAA
The DNA here is from genome assembly GCA_039654485.1 of Withania somnifera. NCBI lineage: Eukaryota > Viridiplantae > Streptophyta > Magnoliopsida > Solanales > Solanaceae > Withania > Withania somnifera. The sequence goes on along the minus strand of JBDJHY010000008.1, from coordinate 2,255,898 downwards.
ACAGAAGAGTAGCATCAAAGTGCCAAGTGAAGGTATGGTACTGCTAATGAGCAGCACCTCATCCTTGTCTCTCCTCCATTTCAACCCATACCCCTCTACCACTTCCATTATCCACAGCAACTCACCCTCACCGGCTGTTGTTGTCAAAGTCAACCGCTCTATAGATTATCAATTTAGGATCATTTCTGGCCATTGGATAAGACAAGTGGTAGTTGTGCGGAGCAGCAATCGAACGGCTGATGTCACTTCATCTTCTGATTCTCTAACTGATCTAGAGTCCGCGGTGAGTGTGGTGAGGAAATTCTATGCCGGAATAAATAACCGCGATTTGGATTCCGTTGAACAACTTATTGCTGAGAATTGTGTGTATGAAGACCTTGTATTTCCTCAACCTTTCGTTGGCCGTAAGGTTAGTTATCAAACTGGACTTATTATATTGATGCTTTTTTTTAAGATCTGATAATTTGTTATTGAGTTTTATTTGACCAGCTACGTATATATAGTTTGAAATCTCAGAATTGTGACCAGAAATTCTAACTAAGAACTAAACTAGGCTAAAGGAAACTAAATATTTTCACTACAAATATCCTCTGGAAAGGAGGAGAAGACTCACTAAACTGAAAATAAGAAATACTCCCTCCGTCCCCTCCATCACAAAGTTTTGTGATACTTGTATGTTTTTTTTAAGTAAATTTGACTAATTTTTAAAATTAAATTAATTTAATATTTTAAAATTAATATTTTTTAAATATTTATAAATTATATTATAAGTTATAATTTTTTTTAATATAATCAAAAAATATATTTTAAAATATTGGTAAAAAATTATATTTTTTGATTTTTAAAAAGAAAAACTGACAAGTATTTTGCAAAGGAGGTGGTATATCCATTTGGGGATAATAACCAAATTAGTTTGACTTGGCATGGAGTATTAAGAAAGAAAAAAAGATTTTGAAAATTTTTGGTTTAAAATAAGCTCGGAATGTTTGTGTGGTTATAAATTATTTAATTAAGGAAAAAATGAATATTTTAAAATTAAATTATTATTAAATATAGAAATATGTCATTTTTTTTGCCATTGACTTAAAGAAAAAGTGAGTGATATAAATTGAGATAGAGGGTACAGTAATTAAAAGTATAGGCATCCATTTGTAATTTCAAAAACTTTAAGTCTAAAGACCTCAGCTGATCAATGCAGGTGTAAGCCTTCACAACATCCTGTACAACCTTCTCAGGCAACAATTTTTTTTTTTTGTAACTATTTAGTATTACCAGGACAAAATGTTTACAAGTGATATCAGGAACCCAAAAGCCAAACAAATGGCATTAGAACATACACTGGGACATCAATCCTTATACAACTGCGCTACTTCTGTCCGTATATCAAGTTCCTTAGCTACGATAATAATTCAACAAATTCAGCTGCCCAACTGGATTGGAGAAGCTATGTCCTCTGCAGTGGACATCCTGTATAATAAGTCGAACTAGCTGGGATGCTACTCTAGCCACAAATGGTAAAACACTCGCAGCTAATACCATTCGATGAGCTTTCACTCCTTGGCCCTTAGTAGTTGCCCAGAGAATCTCCTGTTGCCATCCAACAGCCATACAATTTATCCCCTGCCATTATATCATGCGTTCCACACGTTACGAGAGTAAGTGAACTGAAAGAAGAGGTGGTCTATACATTCTTCCTCGACCTCACACAGCAGGCAGATTTTATTTTGCTTCATTCCCCACTTAGCCAATCTATCTTCCGTATAGACTCTTCCCAATGCCACCAATGGAAGTATAAACAACTATTTGGGCAGCCCCAATTGAAACTTGTAAGTTCTGTCCATCTCATCTTAAGGAAGTCCCCCTTTAGCTTTTTATAAATCAGATTAGTGAAGAAGTTGTCTTGGTTGATAACATCCTCAAATGAATACCCGATCTTCGAATGTGTGTTTGGCCTTCATAATCTTCCTTAGAACCCAAAAAGGCTGAGTAGGAGCAACGCCCCCATATTCTCGTCTTTTTAAAATAATATATGGATCCATTGGATCAACCACTATTTTTTTTCCTACTCAAATTCCAGAAGTGCTTGCAGATTGCTGCTTTATTCCATATGCCAATGCTCAGTACATTAAATCCACCTGCTGTCTTAGGAAGACACTCTTTTTCCCATGATACCAGGGCCTTATTGTTCCCTTCAATACCACCAGTCCAGAGGTATCTCCTACAAATCTCTTCTACTTGTTTGATGATTTTCTTAGGCAAGATGAATAATTGACACCATAAGGTCTGCATAGAGAACAAGATGCTTTAATTAGTTCCAGTCTTCCTGCATAACTCAGGCAACTCATTTTCAGGCCATTTCTGTATTGTATCACATTCCTCCCCATAAAATCATCCTTGTCCTTAAGGGTGTTAAATATAAAAATTAAAGAACACACTGCCACCAGCATCAAATGAAATTTGTTAATAAACACCAATTGCCAATATATCAAACTTCTTGCTCATGTTATCAAGTGTACTTCTATCAGTGGTACCAACTTTAGCTTTCAGTATCAACTAGAATTTCCTCACCTAAAGAGTTCTTTTATTGAGTTCCTTGGTGAGATGAAAAATACATACAGCCATGGATGCAAATATGTCTCCTTTCTAAATAATATGATCATCAAGTTAAAAAGTCCACCAGATGACTGTATATAAAATTCAAAAGTAAGCAAATGTCCAAGTACAATGATTACTGCAACTTTATCGGGTTCCCTACCACTCTTATGGATTAATGCAAAATCATCACCACAATATCTTAACTTTCTTTCTTTACTTTCTGCTCCTTGAATGCCCATAGAAATACAATTATCAACCTCATGTAGTGCAATATGTGTGCCCTCTCCAGTTACATCTACAACATCATCCTGAATGGTTAGCTCATATACAGCAGTGAAACAATCAACATCTTTGGCAATGGAAGACTAACCAATAATAACCTCCTGATGCCCATTATAGTTCTTTATGATGTGCTCCCTATAACAATCGATTGGTAGTAATCTTATCACTACCGACCAGCTTGTCTCAAGTCATTCATAACTACATGCTGCGTTCCACCGGGACAAGGCCTGCCTATCTCTCCATTAACAATAAGGTGTGCATCCTTTTGTATAAGCACCACACTCTGGACATCACTGGCATTTGAAACATTGGAAATAACATAAGTTCCAAGTGAATCATTTCCTAATTCAGTTGCTACTTTGAAAGTGTTCTAGACCTTAGTTGATGTCAGGCAACCTCTATAGTAGGAAGAACCCTAGGCCTTTGCCTTTTAGCTCTTTAGTTAGAAGATCCAGCATTTGTCCTTCATACCACTCACCACATGTAACATATTCAAGCATTTCGTGCTTATATTTAGTGCCTATGACCAGGACACTAGACATGTGAATATAAACTAGTGATTCATCACTAAAAATAGCTGGAGTTAGAGAAACATGAAAATTATCTCTCAAAAACTCAACCCCAATCAAATATCTCCCAACTGAATCGGAAAGTTACCCAATTTCCTCTAGTATTGAACAAGAACCCACTCCAGCTTCCTCTGAAGTTTTCCCATAAGTGCTCATTTAGAGAATTTGAGAGAATCCAATGATATGTTTATTAACAGAAAAATAGATAGCAATTACAGAATAATTTTTCCAAAAGTTGTGTGTTTTTGGAGAGTCCGACATGGGTAAGGCATCAAAAGTGAAGATCCGCACAACTTACCACGCTTTGGCATAGGATTAGAGCCAAATCCATCTCTAACGAAGGGATACCCAATGTTGGTTTACTCTTTTTTGTTACTCCACGCTTGTTTATTATTTGTAGAGTCCTTATATGCTATTGGAGAAAATCACTACTAGAGCTAATTTTTGGAATTAATTTTGGTCCAATGTCCTTTTCCCGTAACACTAGGCTTATGCTTGATCACAAACTATTAATGCAGTCAATTCTTGAATTTTTCAACAAGTTCACTGATTCAGTTGGTTCTGATCTGCAATTTATTATTGACGATATATCCATGGAGGATTCATCATCTGTTGGAGTTACATGGCACCTGGGTACGAAAAAACTTGTAGTATTTTACCTTCTTTTACATATTGTTTACTGGGAAGATTGATCTTCATTGTCCATATGATAACAGAATGGAGGGGAAGGCCTTTTCCTTTTAGCAAAGGATGCAGCTTTTATCGATTGGAAGTGGTGAATGGCCAGAGGAAAATATTGTGAGTAAAATAAAATCCCAACCTGTACTAAATGCCGGATTTGTTTTCATATTTTATTATCTGCTAAGTTTTTGGCACTTCAATAGCTAAAAGCCACTCTAAACATCATGAACTATTTGGGAGCCATGCTTCCAGAGAACCCTAGCCAAAAAACCTTAAACCTATTTCATATTTGCATGGAGAACCTAGAGTGATATGGGAGAAAGAGTAGGTAGAACAAATGATTATTAAGGAGAATCTATAATATGCTATACTGGGTAAATTTTCTTATGGATGGCCGGACATTCAAGATCTGAGATCCATAATACCAAAGCAATGTGAGTTCCAAAAAGAATGCAACATTGGATTGTCTAGCAATTGATGCGTATTGATAAGGGCATCCCTATTGGAGGACTATGTCAACTTATTTTCAAGGCCGGTATTCTACATTACTCATAGAGGATGGTCCTACCCCACGAGAACTTTGAAATAGGACCCCGTATTTGATCTGGATGAGGAAACCACAACAGCAGTGGAGTGGATCTCCATCTCAGCTGCACCCCTAAACTTTTTTGGGAAAGAGGCAGTCTTTTCTCTAGCATCAGCTGTAGGAAAGCCTTTGCAGGTTGACATGGCCACCAAGAATCAGTCTAGACCAAGCTGTGGAAGAATAAAGGTGGAGGTTGATCTACTAAGAGATTTTCCAAAAAGAATCGACGTTGGAGTAAGAAAGAAGAAAACAGGGGAGGTGGTAGAGAAATGGAAAATAATTAAGTATAATTATGTCCCGAAATATTGTAAAACTTGCAAATTGCAAGGACATGATGAGAAGGCTTGCTATGTGCTACACTCAGAATTATACCCGAAAGAGGAGACGTAGAATAAGGAAGATACTGAAGAGAAGAAAGAGGAGGGAAAGGAGAAGAAAGAAGTTAATAATCAAGAGAAGAGGGAAGGCAATAAAGAAACAAAGGCTGAGAGTTGTCAGCAAACTGATAATCAGTAATTCCAGGAGCAAAGACAGGAAAACGGATATGGAAGACAGACAAAGAAGGAGAAGAAGAATTGTTCAACAAGGGAACAAAAGGAGCATACAAAAAGGGGGGCAAGAATCTGAATACAGAAAACAAATTTGCACCTTCAGAGGAGGGGACAGGAAAAAAAGGGGACGAGAGCAAAGTGCAGGAAGAGTCTACCAAAATGGGTAGAAGAAGGATTTGGGAAACAAAAAGGAGGATAGGAGCAATAGGTAATCAACCGTAAGGAGGAGAACAAACAAAGAAATCAATCAGTGTGGGGCACACCGTTACAAAGCAGTCCAATACAGGGTACCAGGAATGAAAGGGAGGAAAAGATCTAGGCAAAGGAGACTGCTCAAGGCTGAGGCAACTGTAGAAAGCACCAATAAAACTGACAAGCAAGACAATAGTGAGGAGGAGGTGCAAGGAACAAACCACAAGATGAGTAATGATGAATCAAATTTGGTTGGTTCATTACCTCTAGATACAAATGGGACTGAAGATACTCCGGTAGACTCTAGTGCAGAGGAGCTCAAAATAATCAGGGCAAAGAGGGAGACATGGAAGATGCAAATATAGTGTCCGTACCTTGTGAAACGTTGTAATTTCCCTAAGCTATTTGGAAAATTTCACTCGATTAATCTTGTCAAACCACTCCTGTAGATCCTTCCAAACAACATGAGCGTCTGAAGTATCACCATACCGCTTAAGAGATGTGGAGTTACTGTGTTAATGATCCAGGATAAAACTATGGCATTACATGTCTCCCATTGCTCATGCAGTTACTTCGCAAGCGAACTCTTCTTGTATGTTCCTAGGACAAAACCTAATTTCCTCTTCACCTGTAGAGTTATGCACATCGATCTCCACCATAATCCATAGCTCTCAAATCCCTTCAGCTATACTAGAACTAGTAGGACCAGTAGAGCTATGCACGTCGATCTCCACCATAATCCATAGCTCTCAAATCCCTTCAACTGTACTAGAACTAGTAGGACCAGGAGCATCTGGTTGCAACTCAATAGAGATGCGCAACTCAATTTCTCAAACTTCAGCTCCGCCGCCTTTGGTGCAACTCAATTTCTCAAACTTCAATCGAAGATGTGCCTTTAGCCACAATCAATCTACAATCCCTATCTGTAATCCCTAGAAATTTTCCTTGTCGCCTCTCCTAGTCATTCGTAGAATTCAAGTCCCTCAATATCTCCATTCCAAGCTCTGATATCATGTTAAGTTCTGTGTCATGAAAGAGAGAAAATGGGGAAGTATCTTTTCATTCAACTTTATAACTTGTATTGGACCTATACAGGAGTATACATAACTTTAACTAACTCACTCGAATCACCTACATTGTATCGTGATTAACTAACAAACTCCCAACTTCTACTGACTAATGACAACCGAGTGATAGTTGTCCCGCACATGTTCCATTCATGTGACTTCCTTAATATGTTTATTTTTATTTTTTTAGTTCTTTTTATATTTTTCTTATTCTTTTCTTTTTCTCTTTGATTTCTTCCCATTGCTTCCTGGCGGTGAACTAACTCCAAAAGACCTTCTTTGATACTTTTCCTTACATTTTTCCACAAATTTCATTCCTGTATTCTTCTTTCTTTGTCTATTTTATCTATTTTTAGGGGTGGTTCTACATGATCGGCATTACCATTGATGTAGACTATTATCAGGTTCAAGTAACAATTACGAGTTCAATGGTTGAGAAATTAAGAAACCCTATCTCTATATGAATCGATCGAAGGTGTTTCAATGGATTTTGTGATGATTTTTCATGGTAAATTGTGAGAAGGTGATGGAAGGGTGGAAGGGAAATGGGTTTTATATTGGAACTTGTCCAATAATTTTATCTATGTTGTTGTTTTCATTTTCCCTGTTTATTCATCTACTTATTTTCTTCGTCTTTTTTTCTGCGTAATTTTTTTGGAGCAATAAATTTAATGATGATTTAATATTTCCAGAAACATAGGTAATAGTTTTAATGGTGAGGCAAATCCTGAAGGAAGGGGTAGAAGATGGGTGTGGAGATCGGGTTGTTATGGTGGTGGTGGTTCAGTGATGGTGGTGGAGATGTACAAGTGGGTGAATACCCGAGTAATGAGAAAGAGAGTTAAAAAAAGAAAAAGAAATAGAAAAAGTAGAGAAGAAAATAAAACAGAAAAGTAAAAGAAACATATATTTCAGAAAAAGTCAAAAATATTACAAAATTTTTTTTTACTAGTTCTTTTAACTCTCACATACTTCAAGAGAGTGAGCACGCTGTCTATGCTATGTCAGCACCTAAGGGTGTAGTTATTTCACTTTAAAATAGTTCAAGGGGAAATACGAACACTGGAGAAATAAAATGTGTAGTATTCAGGGGGCATTTAATCATTTTCTCTCTAATAGGTGAACAAAGTACTTCATTGAAGAAGATAGACAAGCATAATTGTATGTTCACTCTAGTCAGCGTAGAGGATGGTTGAATATTCATATTTATAATCAATGAAGGGTGTGACCTAAGTGGCCTAATGGTCAGTGAAGTAGGTTGAGAACTATAAAATCACTGGTTTAAATACTATCAAAGACAAAAGACACTAGGTGATTTCTTCTCATCTGTCCTAACCTTGTTAGATAGAGTTACCTAGTACCTCTTGCTTGTGGAAAGTGGCAGATATCCTGTGGAATTAGTCAAGGTGCACAAATAATAATAAAATAAAATGTATCAGTAACTCCTAAAGCGCAAAATTAGTTGAATTCTGCTATATGAATCTTTTGTATCTATTTTTCTCTATTCAGCGTGTGCCAATATTGGACATGTTCCAACAAACTTGATATTTAGAGAATTCATTATTCAGGTTATTACATTGCCGTCGATCTACCACAACCTTTTTGTTTATTGAGCTTGGAACTGACTATACTTTTCTACGTTCACATAGATGGAGTTTTAAATTCCTAAAATTTATAATTCAAAATTTTAGCTTGGTTGCTTGCTTCCGTTCTTTTTATTTTTTGGGTTGAGTAGCATGCTAGTTATGTGCATCATGTTTTAACTTGAAGTTACTCTGTTCCGTAAATGATCTTTGCAAAATTATAATCCTTTTGTTACTCACGATTAGAAGCACATGATTGTTGGTTCTCATTCTTTATTTGATCAGGTTTACTCTTCCTTGTATAAATATCTACGTGATACTTTTGATGTCCAGGTCATGCATCTGATCTGTACACTATTATGGTTCTGACTTTGGTGAATATCTGATGACAAGACCCTTCAAAACCCCAGTATTTAAAAAGTCACTAACTACAGTATTACAAAGAAAGAGAGAATCTGTAAAGAAAATTAACTGCTCTTTATAAGTGTAAATTATTGATTTCTTTGTGCTTTCAGTATGTATTGTATTTGGATGTAGAAATGACTCGAAGATTTGTATGTTCTCTTGTAAGGTCCTAGCGTCTTCTTGATGTTTGTGCATTTTTTCAGCACCTCTCTTTGGGCAAAGTGTCTAATAATCACTTGCAACCAAAGAAGACTACCATTTGTCTTAGGCTTACTTTTTAAAAGAAAAAGAAGTTTCCAAGTGTAGACTAAGTGTCCATTTACTTGAGCAGTTATGGCAGAGACATTGTGGAACCTGCAATCAAGCCTGGGGACGCGGCATTGGTATGTATATTCCTCATATATGAAAATTTCTTCGCTTGTCTATCATTTATATGTTGTCTTTATGTTTGTATCCACTGCAGGTAAATTAATGTGCCATGTTCATGTGTCTACTCTTAACATTTTGACCATTATCATAAATAAGTTCCGGAATTCTTTAATGGAAACAAATTTGTTTCATCATCTCTAACCAGACACCTCGAAAAACACTAAAATTTGCCTAGCTTGTCGGCCATCATGTCCACTTTGACTGCTGGACAGTCTTCTCCGGTGGAGCCTGTTCAACCATCAACTTTGACAACCCTTCACACAATCACATATGCAAACACATTACACCCTACCAAACCACAATACAATCCTATTCCTTTGAAACCAATCACATATTACATGGAGAACCTAGAATAGTATGGGAAGAAGAAGAAATGGAACAAATGATCATGAATGAAGATCTTCTATACGCTGTAGTGGGGAAAATCTTGTATGGTTGGCCAGAGATCCAGGAATTCAGAAAATTGATTCCCAAATAATGTGATCTTAAAAGAGAAGTCAATATAGGATTACTAAGCAACAAATATGTACTTACCAAGGCATCATTATTGGAGGATTATGTGAATCTATAGTCAAAACCTCAGTTTTACATCACACAAATATTGGTCCTATCCTCTACTCATACTCAAATGGGATCAATATTTGATCCGGAGGAAGAAACCACTACAACTATTGCATGGATATCTTTTCCATCACTACCCCCGAATTTTGTCGGCAATGAAGCAGTGTTCTTGCTTGTGGCAGCGGTTGGTAAGCCATTGCAAGTTGATATGGCCACACACAACAAAACCAGACCTAGTTGTGCTAGGGTCAAGGTGGAAGTTGATCTACTTGGTGAAATTTCATAGAGGATAAATGTAGGAATGAGGAAGCAAAAGATAGTTGAAATTGTAGAGAAATGGATAACCATCAACAATGACTACATTCCAAAATATTGTAGAAGTTGCAAAGGGCACAATGAAAAGGAATGCTTTCTTATTCATCTGGCTTTTATATCCAAAGGAGGAAAAGGGAGAGGAGGATCAGTCAGGTGAGGCAGAAAACAATGATAAAAAATCATTTAAGGTGACAACCAAAAGGAGAAAAAGGACATACAGACATACAAACCAAAAAGGGTAAGGAAAACAAGGAGAAGGAAATGAGTTCAACAAACAGAAACAAAGAAGAGGAAACAGATGGGGAATGCAGTGTAATAGGGAAAGGATTGAGCAAGTATGGAACAACAGGTCCCAACATAAGGACCAGACATTGCCAACAGGAAACAAATTTGAAGCCCTGAATGAGGAGCAAAGAAGGGACATGTTAGGAGAAAATGGGAAAGAGAGTATGGAGGAGAATCAAAAAGGAGGAAAAGAGCACAAGGAGGAGAGTATGAACAATCAGGCAAAACCCATCTCAAGGAAACACCAGAAGAGGGGAGTTCAAGTAACAAACCAACGAAAAAGAAAAGGAGAACAAAGACAATAATTTGGAGGGAGAAAGCAAAGAAAGTGATAAAGGAGAAGAAAGTCACGCATGGTGACAGAAAGAAAGCACAGAGAAAGAGGAAGCGCTGAACTCTTAGTCAGCAGACACAGGGGGAAGTCACAGACACAGTGCCACAGAAGGAGAGTGAAGTTGCTGATTCCGGAGAGCCACATAGGGAGGAGAAGGACATTGCTCCGAAGGAGACCCACAAAATCAACAAGTGCAGCAACAAGAGATACAGAGAAGGCAGGATACAGAAGAAGATGAGGTTATGGAGTCCAACATCAACCAGATTAGTGAGAAGATAACCAAAAAGAGAAGAAATAACACTCTGCCGACATATGCGAATACAAGGAGTAAGAAGGGGACTCAGAATCAACTTTCTCAATGATGCACAAAATACTGTTTTGGAACATCAGGTCTATAAAATCTCAATTTTTTTTTGAGAGGCTGGTACACCTGAACAAAAGACACCATTACTCATATATTGCTCTCATGGAGCCTTTTCAAATTCCAGAAGAGATAGATAAATACAAAATCAGGTTAGGAGCACGGAAGGAAGCAAATTGTTCAGCCAAAATCTGGGTGTTCTGGAATGATGAGTTGGAAGAGCTGGACAGTGGGGACACAATTCAACAATGAACCATCCAGTTCAAACACAAGGAAGGTAACAGAATTATCAAACTATCTGTTGTATATCCAATATGTAGTGCTATTGAAAGGTTGGAACTATGGGAGGACTTGGAGGAAATAAGTTATGAAACTCAGAGTTCCTGGATAGTGGGTGGAGACTTTAACTCTATATTGGATGATTCTGAGAAAATTGGG
>JBDJHY010000008.1:2212957-2224791 GCA_039654485.1 Withania somnifera | reverse complement strand
AAAGTGAGGTGATATAAAGAGAAGAACTTAAATGAGTTTAAATCATTGTTTTAACTTGCATGAGGTGAGTATTCACTATTTAGAAAAATATTTCATAAAAATACCTTAGATGACATTGATATGGGGAAAACTCCTTTTAATCCTATGACTTCAGTAATTATTAATAAATTATTATCAATAAACTTTAGTACTTATAAATAGATTATTACACTAAGGCTATAGTTATATCTTGTATGTGTAGAATTTTTTTAAGAGAGTGAGCATTTTGTTTATCTATATATTCCAAATTAAAGTTGTATACATAATCTGAGAAAGGACATATATCTTAAATGGTCAAAGAACGGAAAGATACGGATAAATGTACTAAATAATTGCAATATTCATACATAATCGGGTTTTCCTTATTTTTAATAGAGAGTCAGTTTTTAGAGGCTATGTGATTTAGAAAGTAGTATCCCTAAACCATATGTTGAATGCTTGTATGGTTGGTTATAAATCATGTTTAAATTTGTTTAGTGTCTTGGGTACGAATAGATATTATTATTGGAGTTCTATAGTGTGAACTATGTTGTGTATATAGTGTTTTGTACGAGGATGAACAAAGGTTTAAATGCAAGGTGGTGATATTGGATGAACTTTTACACCCAACAACCATATTTTGCCTGTGTTTTAGCCTAGTTTTGAGAACATATTTGCTTTTATGCTTACATTTTGGTACAATATTATGATAGTGGGTAACATACATGATTAGATATGTTTCAAGTGAAAATTTGGAAGAAATCATTCTAAAATGAGCTATATATGAAATACTTGAACTTCTACGCAACTTAGATGAATTCTAAAAAAAGATTGGGTCAATATTATGACTTGGACACAACCCCAAGTATGAAACTTCAAAGAATAAAAAAGAATAAGGTAGGGACATCACTCCATACAAAGATTATAGGTAGAATTTACAGGTATCTCCCTTACCTAGAGCATCAAAGAGCAAAATGTAGCAAAGGAAGATCGATTGCACTTTAGGCCTTTCTGAAAGCAATGAGGCGGGCACCACCCTCCTCATAGCCCTGATATAAAAGCCTATAGAAAGGGTGCCACCCCTAGGCTATTTGGGGCTTGGAAATTTTCCCTAAGTCTCAATCTAATTCATAACGTTTTAGGGCTATTTTCTACTAATATAAAAAACCCTTAGATACGTTTTTAGGGTTGGTCACCTTTTAGCAATCCCTACTTAAGGAAGAGAGAAACACTATTAAGTTTTTCTTTTTTTTTTTTGTATTTTTTACCATAATTTCTATGTTAAATATTAAATATAATAATATTAACTTAGAGATGAGTGTTTAAGCACTTTAATTCTAGGGTTATGGCTTTAGCATGCTTATTTGAGTTTCATATTTAATTGATTTGCAAAGTCTATTATATTAGTTGTCCTTTGTTCTTGTTCTTACTGTTTATTCACTTCACGACTAGTAAAATTAATCTATATTCACATTATAAGCTTGTGAAAATGATCAATAAATTAGAGTAACGAAAAATAGAACTAAGATCTAACTTTGGGAATAGATGATTGATTTGTGACTTGCTAGATATATATCTGGATTGTCTTACTTGGTTAAAAAATGAAATATGTAATAATATTCATATATTTGTATTATTGATGCACTTTCTAAAATTCTTACATGATGGCACCTACCTTCCCAACTCGGTAGGTCATCTTAAATCACAAATAATATAAAGGAAAGCCAAAATAAATGCAAAGAATAATACAAAGGTAAAATTATATATGTGGAGTCTTCAATTACACCAAAAACCAGGTAGACACTGTACAAACCCACTAACTACTTATTAATACAAAGCTTTGTCTAGAATCTCAACAAGGCTTTCAAGAAAGGTAAAGACACTGAGTTAATAAACAATGAGACTCCCAAGACTGCGAATGAGTGGAAACTTCCTCTAGATGCCCTGGAATGTTCTATTAGAAATGAGGAGAAAATCTCAAATTCGATCCGCTACAGCACATGTACATAAGTACAGAAAAGGGCAAGGGTGAGTACAAAACAACGACACTCAACAATATTTTTTGGATAGTGTAAATATAGGACTAGTGACTACTCCTAACATCCAACCACACTCCGATACAACAACTTGCATACTTTATATAAACAACATCCTAGAACAGTATCTAATAAATGAGAGAAAAGAAATAGAAAACGGAGATCTACAATGTCACAAGTGCAACAATAACTTACGGTCATAAAGTCCTTCCAAAATATTAGTCCAAGATATTAGGAAAAAAGTGCACTCAAAATAATCTCAAGTCATCAACATGCATTAAGTAATATCAAATCACCAATCAGGCAAATGATCAAATCAACATAGCTCAATGCAAATGAGATGCAATCCATCAATAATCGTGATGCATGTCTACCCTATCGTTCCTAATGCATGCTCGTAAAAAACTCGGTACATTATACACTAATACTTGGATGACACCTCAACTTATATTTATACATCAAATACCTTGCAAAAACCTCAGGTTATATTTATGTATCAATACCTGGTAGAAACCTCAGGTTATAAATCATCGTCTGGCAGAACCTTAGGTACCAATATCTAAAGTACCTCAATAATGTTTGTTCGGCTGAAACCTCGAAATCCCATATTCCAAATCATCGTCACAACTCAGTCTCTATGTACAAATAATAATAGATATGCACATGCAAGCATGAAAAGTAGCACAAAGTCAGGTTACAATTAGGACATCAATTCATTAAGGAGGCAAACAATCATCAAGTCACTCGTTCAAATCTATCCCAAACAAGAATGGTTCATTTCAAAACAAATGAATTATCATAAAATAATTCTTAATATAGGTTTAATCAATGTGTTCAAACCAATAAAGGTATCTTAACCAATTCAGGAGATGTATCAGAATCATAAGTCAAAAAATCACCTTATCAAATAATCCCCTTATTTCTAAGCCGAACATTCTTTAATCCAACAACCCCAATGTAATCATCTTCCCCAAACTACACATAATCTAGAAAGTAATTACTAATACTTTATAAAGAGACTAAGTAAGCTCAACTTGTCATAGAAATGGATAAATATCTCAAACGTGAACTTTTCCCTTCTTAGAGATTCAAAATGATATTAATCTAGTTACAAACACCATACACACAAGGAAATATAAAAATCAATACCTATAATTACATATTTAAAAGTTTATTCAAAAACTCACCTCGAGCCCACGGGATCAAAACCTGAACTTTATCGTGAAAACATGTTACCCATTACTTGGGAAAGCTAACTATCAAATTTTATAGAAAACCCAACCCATTTCATGGTGGAAAATCAAAATATTATCTATTTTCCTGCTCAAGTATGAAACCACCAATTTTTGGTTCAAAACCTTAAAATTCATGTAATAATCATGTTAAAGTGAGTGCGGATTGATAAAAATTGTGTTAGAAACCTTACCTAGTGATATTTTTGAAGCCTTTGATCAAAATTTACCAAATTAGAGTTTTCGAGACATGATTTACGTGAAAAGTGAAGAACAAAATGGAACTTTTTATTTTAAAACATTCATGTGTTCCTAGTCCTTCCTGCGACCACAGGTAGTCCACTGCTATTGCTTCTAGCTCACTTCATTAACCTATCATGATCACTTGATCTACCCTCGCAAATGTGACCTACAACTGACTTACACACCACAATCGCGACATGACCTCCGCAATCGTGATGACCAGGGATACGACTCCCTGTGGTCATGGCCCCTTTCTCATGATGGCGTACACTACCCCACAAACACGACCCACAAATGACATACACACCATAATAGTGACATGACCTTCG
Organism: Withania somnifera; assembly: GCA_039654485.1. NCBI lineage: Eukaryota > Viridiplantae > Streptophyta > Magnoliopsida > Solanales > Solanaceae > Withania > Withania somnifera. The sequence continues at coordinate 2,220,933 of JBDJHY010000008.1, read as the reverse complement.
TGATTGCGATGACAGGGATAGGAATCTTCATGATCGTGGCCCTCTTCTCGCGATCGTGGAGCATAGCTGGTGACAGTACAAACAGGTGCAGCAATAGAAAAACACATGTAAACTAACAACTCTGATGGATCGCAGGGATTCATTCGGAACCCCATGTAAAAAACCATATAAGCAACCATACTACTTTGAAATTATGGACTTAATGAAACCATCAAAATACAAGTACTAGGTTTTCTTGACCCAATACTCGCTAAGGGTACATTTTTAACTAAAATCACCAAAAGACCTAAATATCCGGGGCTTATGGATAATATAAAAGATATCATTTTAGGATGAAAATTCTCTCCTAAATCCAAATGAATCGTTATATTTTCAATTCGAGCACTCTTAGTCCGAAAGTTGACCAAAGTCTAACTTTCCCTTAAAACTCAACTTATCCCGTCATATAGAACTTATTATTTCTTCAACAGAGATAGTAGAGGGATGTTTAGACTCATCAAAAGATGATATTTTAGACTCTAATCTCTTGGAATTGTCACAAATATTTTTTTCTATTATTTTGTCATCTTTGAAATTCTCGTCAAGCAATCTGATATTATAAAAAATAAAAGAAATCTTGTCAGCATATTTAGCAATAATTTCATCTTCTTGCATTTTAAGAGATTCAAATTTATTTTCAAATTTAAAATTTTCATTTTTCTTACTCGATCACTTTCTTGATATTCTTTTTTTAGTTTCTCCCAGGTTTCCTTTGTTGTCCCGCAAAAAATGATTTTAGAAAAAATTGAATCCACAATTGAATATTTAATTAAAGTTTAGGCTATGAATTTTTTAATTTTTTCATCTGGTTGAGATTTAATCTGGGCAATGGTAGAATTTTCATAGATTGTTGTAATGAGTGTATATTCTATTACAACTTCCACAGATCATAGGATTGAAGATATGATTTTAGTTTCACTGATCAAATTTGATAGTTTTTGCCAGTGAAAATATTTTATGCATTCAAATAGAGCCTATTGCTTTTCATTCTTTAAATAGGTTAAAAAGGTATTGATTGAAAATAGTATGTCTAAAGCACAGATTGAAAATAGACTAGAAAGGTTAAAAATGATAGCCCTAACAAGTTAAAGTAATATCTCTTATGGGTTGAAATTAATTGGTAGCTTTTTGTACAAACTAATAGATCTAATAACATCAATGAAGCTCTTGATACCACTGTTGATTCTTTGGCACAACAAAAAGGGATTAAAATAATTCTTAATGGATTGAAATGACTTTCAATAATTTTACTTTAGCATTTGAAGACTTTAAATAGCTAACTTGAAAACATAATTTGTAGAAAATCTGTATAACAATGATGCGAAAAAAGTTAAATAATCTCAAAAACTAAAACAACCTAACTTAAAATTTAAAATTTAAATCATTCCAAAACCTAAGATTTGAAACTTAATTTGCTAAAAAAGAAAATTACTGTTAGTCACTTAAAGCAATACTCAATAGATAAAGCATAACTAAAGTTTCTTCTGTTTCATTTGGTCAATAAAGTCATTTTGTTTAATAATCTTCTAACTTTTGAGTGACATTATGTTAATAGTAATTTGTTTATGAGTCGGGCAATTTTTGATTATGATTTATAACCTTATGCAATTTGCATTTTGATAGCATAATCATTTGAGTAAATTTTAGCCATAAAACGTTAGTAAAAATAAAAGCGAAAGAGAACTAGTTGTAAGCTTAGATACCCCGAAGATAAAAGTACACTCTGTCTTAATTTATATGGTATTTTTTAATTTTTCAAAAATTAAATATTTAAATTTTGAAAATAAATTTAGTCATAAAATCTTAAGATTTTAAATAAAATTCAAAAACTGCACAAAAATTATTAATTAACAATTAACACATTAAGAATGTCTATAAAAAATCAAAGTAGAAGAAAAACTTATTTTAATATCAAAATCTTATTAATACCACATAAATTGAGATGGTCAAACTCTTGAGAGTTATTTATTGGGAATATGTTTAGCATAATTTATAGAAGGATTTGCTTGTATAAATAGAAGAATTTCCTTCGTAACATAAACTAAACTAAATGTAAGGTTCTTGTGATTGTCCCATCTTGTCTCGACTACATGGTAGTGCAAGGCCTGAGATACTTCTCTTTTCTTTTTTTGTTCTTTTCCTATTTAACTCGCTTTTATTGATTATGGATGTGTAAAAAGTTGCCATTGAAGTTTTCATACCATACATTATATATGATTATTGATGAGTCCCAAAATATTACCAATAACCCTACTATGAATCACAGGCAATCACAATGCCACCTCAGGGTAATTCTCTGATGCTTAAGTTAGCCAAGAGCTTTGGAAGAGAATACCAGTAATATTTGAGAATAGTATATTGAGCGTACCTTTGTCTCTCAACTGTCTGGGCTTTTATAAATGTCTCTTGTAACCATATTTGTGGTGGATGCTAGAATTACAGAGTGATCCCCATCGTGATACTTGCCATATTATATGCATCAATGGTAATCCTACTATGATTCTATTGTTTATTAATAATATAGTAATCCTACCATGATTATTTAGTTGTTACTAGTAGTTATCTAATTATGGTAGTTATCTAATTATGGTAATTGGTATTAATAGTAATTATTAATTGCTAACATTAATTACTATCGTTATTCTATACTAGTCCCCCCTCTGGGAGTCGATATGTGTGTTTACGCCATTCGATTGAATCCATAGTTTTAAGAAAGAAATGAGTTTTCCTGAGGTTATTCCCTGAGATCCTTAATAGAGCCAAGGCGTTTTAGCCGAGGTCATGAATCCATTTTTGCGGACCTTCCGAGGTCGGTATTGAAATTATGGTTCCATTGAGATAGTTCATGCCGAGGTGAACTATACACTTGCTAACTGTTATATCAACCAGCTGGTGGTTGAGGTGGCTGGACCAAAGTAGTAACTTTTCACCTAATGGATAGTATTTTTGGCATTCTGGTCTCCCAAAGTGGTATCGCACTAGGTCGTTATGACCCATGTTTGTTAAGCGGGAAATTTTGTGTTTTAGTTCTTCAATCCCTGGATGAGCTGAAGTCAGTGAGTCACTTTGGGTAGTTGTTGTGAAAGGGTATGGGTGGGAAGTATTTCCCCTTGTTTGGGTTTCATATATGTCATTTTGACTTATTCCGGCTCTTGCTTTCCACGTGTCATACTCTCTCAATAAGAACGTCCTTTTAAGTACTTTCAAGTACCTTGGGAATATGCGTTATTTACTGTACCATCATTTCATTTTCCCCCTCAATAATTATCCCTTTTCCCTATTTATTTGTCATAATTGGGTTCCTTTATAAATCCAGGCTATATCTCCTTATACCTGGTCTCCCTTTCTTACTATTCTCTCTTACTTTCTTCGCTCTCTGTATTCCTTTGCTTTAATCATTTCTAGAATCCTTCTTCATTGCTCAACTTTCTCTAATTACTCAAAAACAATTAGTATGTCCTCTTATTTTTCTTCTCCTTCTCCTACTACGTACGAGGTAGCAGTCTATTGAGTAGGTAACGATACCCCTGACCTTTAATTTCTGACCACCTCTCCTCAAATCTTTGATGGTCATGATTTGCTGGTCACAAAGGAAACAAGCAGTCTTTCCGCAGACTCCCTGCTACCTTTTGTTAGGGAACGTCATTTTCCCTCTAATTTTGAATTCACCATACCTCACCCCTATAATAGGGCTTGCCTACCCTGTGGGATTTTTCTCCATGTACTATGAGTATATAGTAGATGCGTTACGCTTTCCCCTTTTCCCTATTTAAATTATTTATTAGCAACTTTTAATTTGACCCTCGCACAATTGACGCCTAACACCATACGCACCATTCTAGGTTTCACACTTGTTTGCTCTAGAGTAGGAACAGAGCCTTCTATAGACATGTTCAAACATTTTTCACAATAAAATATTTAGGGCCTTCAAAGGGGTGGTATTTTTTCACCCCCTTCGTAATTTTAGGATTTTTACCCCTTCCAAAAATATGATTGGAAGGATAATTTTTTCTTTTTTAAAATAAATGAGTTTTCTTTCCCCCAAACTAGTATCTGGGTAAAATTAGATACAATGTTGTTGGGAGTGTCAACGCCCTTGACCTCGACCTCGTCGACCGAATAACACCCCATCGTTGTCACTTCATTGATACGGACTTGTTCAAGGCCAAAATCAGAGCCTTTGATCTGGGTACCGAGGTCACTGAGGTGGTACCCTATGAGGAGGTTGCCGAAGGGACTAAAAGTAGTTGTTAAGTTAGAAGTCTGTGTATCCGAGGTGGATAATCCTTTGCTTTCCTTATTAAAGATATCGATCTGACTTTTCTCTATCTTTGTTTCAGTGCTGCATATTAAACTTGGCAAGAAAACTAGAACTTCCAGCTCGTCTGCTGAGCTTAAGGCAGCCACTCCTATCCCATTTTGTATAACTGAGGTTCCTGAACAAGGGCCACCACCGAGGTAGGTAGGAAAATGGGCATCTCATCTTAAGGGCCCATTGCAAAAATCTTCTGAGTTGACTCCCACTGAGGATATGTCCCTGACTAGCTTCAGCAATGTAAGTACTTTTGAAACTAGTCACGCTTCTACTTGCCTTCTCCCAGTATTTATCTCTTTTCCCTTTTTGTAGATTTTGTCAAGGACTACATCCCTCTTGGCCCAAAAAGTGGGCCATGTTGATGAGAAGCTCATCCAGGAGGGAGCTATTAGAAAAGAGGTAGAGGCCAAACTAAAGGCCTCCGAGGAGAAGAGGAGGGCTACTGAGGGGAAGAAGAGAGCAGCTAAGATAGAGCTGCATCGCCTAAAGGTCGAATATGTAGATCGACAGGGTGAGTTCGCTGAGGTACTCTTTGAGAAGGTCACCATGACCAACACTTTCTTCAAGTATGTTTTGTCCATGAGCGAGCCACTGGTCACCGCTACCAAGGTAGTGGTACTGGACGAGGTAGCTGAGGCGTACACAAATCTTCTTATCCGGGATGAGTGATTTGAGTATGAAGTTGGGGCAGAGGATTGAGTAGCTAAGGACTTCATCAAAGTTGTTCTGGAAGGGAACGAGCTCCCACTGATCCAGTTCATCGCTCATCATCCTACTTCTCTAACAGTGGAGGAGTTGAAGGCATGCACCGATGACGCCGACCCTGACATCCAGGGGTTTAATTGGCTACTAGGGTCATGCCTTGTGAGCACACTCCAACCACCAATGAGAACCCCACCAGACCTTCTTCAGAAGATCTTGGAGATGCCCCTTTACATGAGGACCTTCCCGAGATTGAGCTCACCTTCCCCGCTAATCAGGTCGGGGGTAGTTGATAGATAACTTTGTAGTTTTTTGTATTTTTTCTCTTTTTGTAGTCATCAAAGATGAATTTTCCACTTTCAATAAAATGACGTTGTTTCTTAATTCACCTTGAATTTATGTTATTTTTAACACTTTCACTCTTGTTTTTCAGTAAATCATCCCGTATACACTTGAACATGTGGAAACGGAGAATTCCATCATGCGTACCTCACTTCTCACCCTCCAAAGGCTTATTCGTGAGAAGAATAAGGAACTTGTCAATAAGAATAAATTCATCCAGTACTTTCAATATCGTTTGTCCGAGAATGTCGAGTTCAAAGGCTTGGTGAAGAAATTAAAGCTCTTTAGTGAGGAGAGAGGAGAGGAAACAACTCAGGGAGTAGAATGATGAGTTATCCTGCAAGCTTGAAGCCATGCGGAGGTATGTGCGTAAGCTTGTGGAAAGTACTAAGTCTTTTGCTTATTGGAAATCTAAAGCAACTCAGTATAAGATGGACTTTGACCACCATAAAGCTGAGGTGAGTTTCTCCAAGATCAAGTACGTAAATACGAAAGGATAGTATTTGTCGAGGGAGGGTTACTTACCTTGGATGAGGTGGAGGATTGAGTTCGTCAGTTGATTGTTGAGCTTGAAAGTATTTGCTTCCCTTTACATTTGGGCTCCCCAAACTAAAAAACAAACCAAGTTATCTTGGATAATATCCTGTCCATGTATGACGAGGTGAAGAGAAGGCCGCAGTATTTCCGATTCAACCTGTAGGCCAGTACAAGCTAGGAAAGGACCTTCTTGTCTATCACTTCCTTAACAACCCCACCTTCAGATATTGTTCCTGCACAAATAGGGAGGGGGTGAGGTAGACCCATTCGGAACAGACAAAGTTGTAGGCGTTAGGATAATATATATTGTACAAAGTAATTATAGCTTCCTATGTATAGGAATTTTTCTCTGTGTGGAAATGTATCTGTGGTAGTTTTACCAAATTTTTGAATAAAATTGATATACTTATATTTTTATGCTTTCAAATCCGATCCTCGATTTTATTCCATGGTTGTCACCAATAGCCTGTTTATTTTTATTTATGGCAACCCTTGGCTGAACTTATCCCTCTATCTGAGGTTGTCTATAAATTGTTATTAACTTGTAATTACTATGTATTTAACTTGTAATTTTGCGGCATTTGGATGAATCAATTTGAGGTTGATTTATCTCATAATTTTGCGGCACTTGGACGAATCGATCTGAGATCAATTTAAAATACAATTTTGCAGCATTTGGCGGAATTGAGTTCTCATGGCTAAGATTGTTTTAATTCATAATTTTGCGACGCTTTGGCCGAATTGAGCTCTCATATCTCAGGTTGATTTATCTTTGTAATTTTTTGTACGACCTTTCTTAGGCTGGGTTTTTCCCATGCTCTTTTTAGACCAGCAAATAAGAGACGACTACGAACTGGTAATCATAAGAGGTAAATGTAATTTAATAATGAACATAAGAAATTGCATGGATTACTGATAAAATCTTCATAGATTACTTATATGCCAGGTTCTTGGTACTTCCCTACCATCTAATCTTGACAATTTGTAGCTATCTAATTTAGAAGCCTCAATTATCTGATAAGGACCTTCTTAGTTTGCCTCAAGCTTCCCTATCTTCTCATCTCAGCTTGCTTCATTTCGTCTAAGAACATACCAACTTGGGATGAACTGGGTGTCTTTTACCTTGTTGTTGTAATATTTGGCCATTGCTTATTTGTACTTTGTCTCAGTAATAGCCACCAGCTCTCTCTTTTCCTCCAAGAGGTCAAGATTCATCCTGAGCTCTTCTTTATTCCCTTGCTCAATATAGTGTAGTGACCTCAAGCTGGGTACCCTTATCTCGGCTGGGATCACTACTTTTGTTCCGTACGTGAGGCTGAATAGGGTCTCCCTATTAGGTGTTCTTGGGGTCGTTCTATACAATCATAGAACATGAGATAGGTTTTCCACCCAATCTCCCTTGGCTTTGTCTAGCCTCGTTTATAGGCCTTGCAGTAATGTCTTGTTTATGACCTCGACTTACTTGTTCGCTTGGCGATGTGCTATTAAGGTGAATTTTTGGGTGATTTTATTTCATCACCATGACTTGAACGGGTCTTCTGCAAATTTCTTCTTGTTATTTGAGATGATCTTTTTTGGTATCCCAAATCATCAAATAATATTTTTCCAGATGAAATTCTGGATCTTTTTCCCTGTAATCATGGCTAAGGATTCTGCCTCCACCCATTTGGTGAAGTATTTTATGGCTACCATAAGAAATTTCACCCTTCCTGGGGCTTCTGAAATGGTCCCATGATGTCGATCCCCCACTGGGCAAATGGCCAGGCACTCTGTACTAAGATTAACTTCATCTGAGGTTGTCGAGCTATTAGTGCATGGAATTGGCACTTCGGACACTTCTAAACGAAGTCATGTGTTTCATGGAATAAAGTGGGCCAATAATAACCCCACCTTAAGATCCCGTATAATGTAATTGGGTTGAACGGTCCCCATACACCTCAGTAGGGGTTGTAAAAAGGATCTTCTATAAAGGACCCCGTTCTCCAACATATACCTTGGCACTTTGAGCCGAAGTCTCCTCGTCTTTGTTGGATCATATGGG
>JBDJHY010000008.1:2190855-2204576 GCA_039654485.1 Withania somnifera | reverse complement strand
TTTTGAATCCAATTTTATTGATCTTTTCGAGTAGCTTTGTTTGGTTCTCACGATATCACAAACTGATTTGAGATTTGTTTCTTTGACTGTATTGGAACTTGTATGGTTTTATAAAGTGTAGGAATATGATCCAATTTGAGCAAGGAGGAAAACAATTTATGGTGTATAAATTATGAAATAATTATTACAGATTTGAGATTGCAGGTTTATATCCTTTTTCTCTTATTTTTCATTTTTGTTAGATGTAATTTTGATACTTTTCTTAATATTTCTTTCATATACACATTATAATTCTTAGAAATAAATCTAGAAAATCATGAGTGGGGGTAATAAATCAATATTGAAACTTGAATAATGACAAAAGAGTGAAGAGAGGTTGATAGATAGTCCTAATATAATAAGAAATTAAATAAAATTACCTAAAATATGCATCGAGGGGGGGGGGGCTTGTTCTTTTTATGATGGAAAGTGGTAAATAAAAAGTAAATAAAATAGAAAATACCAAATTTAATGTGGAAAACACATTCAAATAAAAGGGAACAACCACGGGATCACGAAGATCCAAATAACTCCACTATAACAATAAGAGGGTTATGAAATTCTCCAAATGCCTACACCACAAGTGTCAAACATGGAGAAGCAATGTCTACACCAACAAAACTAAATAGAGAGAAATAACTCTACGCATACTTGTTGTCAATAACTCAAAAATAGGTGTTGCATACCCCCGAATCCAATCTCTACCATTCTAATCCAAGACTAAGATGTTAGAAACACTCATGCAAAATTTCAGCCCAATCCAACGGATAATAATTGGAAAATGCAATTTAAAGATAGATTATTAGAGAATAAAATTGTAGCAAAAAAGAACCCTTTTCTTCTCTCTTCTCTCTTCTCTCTTGGTAAAATATCTCTCAGAAAACCTCTATTTTTTTCTTTTGTCTTTCAAAGATAAATAACAATGAGCCATGAATAATTCTCTCAAACATCATTATTTATAGATAATGAGTGGTGCTTTATTAAAAGTCAAAACCAACTCCAACTAGGAATAAAAAACCAAATCCTTTAATAAAAAAATATCATAGGCCTTCGGTTGGAACATGGGCCATAGCCCAACAAACTCCCCCTCTGGCCAAGGGGCCAAATGTATCTTCAAATGGAGGAATTGTTGACATCATGCCTGCCAAAGTTCTACAATACTCATGCTTCTTTGCAACCATTATCTTTATTAGCATATCTTAAGGGTAGTTATCAGTGAGTATCTTCTCAACCTTAGATAATTTCTCTTTCACCATCATTCTAATCCGATGATAATTTCTGCTAATATGTTTGTACTTAGAATTAAAAGTGGAGTGCTTGCTGAGATAAATAGCACTCTAATTATCACAAACAACATAAACCTTCACTAGTCAAAGTAAAGATCTTTCATAAATTCCTTCATCCAAACCAGTTCTTTGGATTCTTCAATAATAGCAATATACTCGGCTCCAGTGGTGGATAGAGCTATGTAGTTCTACATTGTTGTTTGCCGAAAAATTGGTGCCCCTGCATAAGTGATCAAATAACTAAAAGTAGATCTTGAATTGTCAAGATTACCTCCCAAATCATAACCATGTAGCAGACAAGTTCAGGCTTTCTATTATCAAAGCATAACTCTGAATCAGAAATACCCTTCAAGTATCTCAGTATCGATTTTACTGCATCCCAATGCTCCTTTTCTGGATAGAAAGAAATTTTCTAACAGTACTAACTGCATGTGCAATATCTGGTTTAGTGCAAACCATAGCATACATCAATCTACCAACTACAGAGAAGTATGAAATATAGAACTTCTATTTCGTTTCTTCATTTGTGGATGGATTCTAGCTTGTACTCAGTTTAGAGTGTTTCACAAGAGGAATAAAAACCACTTTTATTTCTATCATATTAAACCTCTTCAATACCTTCTCAATGTAATGATTTTGGGATAAAGACAATTCCTTTATATCTCTATTTCTATGTATTTGTATGCCAAAAATTTTCCTTTCTAGGCCCAAGTCCGTCATTATAAAAGATTTTCTTAACTCCTTTCTAAAGATTTCAACTTTAGATTTATTTCTACGAAAAATTAGCATATCTTCCACATAAAGTAATAAGACAATGAAATCATCATCATCGAACTTCTAAAAGATACATAGTGATCTAAAGAAGATTTTTTGTATTCCTGTTTTTCAATAACATATTCAAACTTCAAGTACCACTGCATTGGAGATTATTTCAAGCCTTACAAGCTCTTTCTCAATTTGCAAAAATAATTTTCTTTTCTTTTAAATACAAGCACCACTTCCTTGGAGCTTATTTCAAGCCTTAAAAGCTCTTTCTCAATTTGAATAAATAATTTTCTTTTCCTTTAACTACAAAGCTTCAAGCTACTCCATGTAAATTTCTTCATCTATATCATCATGAATAAAAGCAACTTGACATCCATCTGCTCAACCTCTAAATCTAGATTGAAGCTAAACCAAAAACCATACGAATAGAAGACATTTTTAAAACAGGTGAGAAAACTTCATCAAAGTTTGTTATTCTTTCTTTATTTTGAAAATCCATTTGTTTGATAAATATTTCTTACCTTTCAGTAATTTCACTAAATCATATGTTTCATTTTCATCTCTTCTTTCATGGATTCTAACCATTGATCTATATACGTATTCGCATGGCTTCATCAGAATTTTCAGTTCACACGTATCAGTCAAAAGTATATAATTATGAAAAATATTAATTTTTTGGGCTAAGCTTTAAGTCGTCCTACATAATTAGTTAGACCCAAGTCCTATGATTTATTATTTGAAAATAAGTTTTAATACATTTCAACAAGTGTATGAAGAGTATTGGGGTGAATAGCGGTCTTAGGTAACCCAAACTGAAAGTTGAACTCTAAACTACCTTACTGGATTAGTTTTCAAGAAACTCAATCATGGGTAAACTTCAAACAATCATAAATCAAACATATTAAGTTATAATGCTTATGAACTTCAAATTAAAGATCTTTGAGTCCTTTATCAAACATAACAAACAACCATCATTTATGTTCAAAGTAAAATGTTATGGCTTTTTTACCAAGCATTGTCAAAGTTGTCTAGAACAACGACTGGGACAATGATACATCATTTTCTCGATGAGCCATTGATTTGGCCATTATTCTAAATCATATTTTACCTAGTAGCCCCAGATCGATGGAGGGCGTCGTCTGTTAACCGAGGCGTCGGTAGTGCGATTTTAGCTTTTTTGGGAAATTGAGAGGTATTTTGGTCGTTTCACTTTCTAATGTCCCACCCATGTTTTTAAAAACCAAAAGGGGTATTTTTAAGAACCTAAACATATCAAAAAATCTTTCAAAAAAATTTTCTCTTCTTTTCCAAAACTCAAGAACACCAAGAAGGGTTTTCACAACCCAAGATCCAAAAGGCTCAAATCTCAAGGATTCCACTAAGAATTCATCCTCTTTTAGGTATGTGGATATTCAATGGAGGTTCCTTTCACCTTCATTCCTAAAATTTCATATTTTTCAAGTCAATTTTTATGAGTTTCACACTAGGATTCTATCCCAAATCATGAACTATGTTAAATTCTAATCCTTGTCATCCCTATGATATTTACTCCTACTTTATGCAAGTTTTACATGATTTTTATTCTTCTTCATGATTTTTTTTTATTATATACAATTTAGCATGAAAATTTACATGATTTTATTATTTTAGATAAACTATATAAATTACTTATTTATTCTCCATTTTGTAAAATTATAATTTTTAGCATGTTGATTCTCCATGGATTTTTATGACTCGTGAATTTTGATTCAAGAGTAAGATATGATATGACATGATTATGGAGCTGAGGCTCATATTTATATAATTTATGTTCAAGATTAATTATCCTTATGTTATGAGCATCAGTATCTTATTTGGGAGGATTATTTAGCACTGAGAGAATGTGGGTTCTTGATAACCCAAGTTCCATAACTACGTAGCCCGCATAGGTTATTTATTTTCCCAATTGAGGCTTAGTATTTTGGATCCCTAGTTATAGTCTAACTGTGGAAGGTTAGGATCTCTTTTTTTCAGTGGAGGGGATAGCATACTAAACTCCATGAATGCTTTCATGGTTTTATATGTCGGTTAACAAAAACTCCTTAGTATATTATTATTACAATTTCTCTCCAACATGTTTCTATGACTTACACCTTTAAATTTTAACTTATGTATACATAACAAGGTATTTTGAATATGACTTGTTTTTATATGATATGTCAGTTTCTTTGATAAATTTATTTAATGGACTAATTTTAGTTATAGTAAAAGTTATGCTTTACTCATATACTCAGTATCTTCCCTGTATTTCTGCATACTTATGTTCCTACATTATCTTATAATATAGATTTAGGTCATACATCCCACGTTCAAAGATAATTTAAATCTTCATCCTAGATATCAGTAAGTGGTGAGTCCTCACCCATTCAAAGACAAATTGTAGTATTTAGCTCTTTCTTTTACAGACTGTGTCTTTTTTTAAGTATTTTAAGTTGTTTGAGAACTTGTCAGAATGTTATAGTATCTTATGTTAGAGACATTCAGACATTATTCAATCTTAACTTTTTATCCTATTGGTCTTTTACTATAATTCTTTATTTATGGATTTATTAACTTTTATAAAAATAATTATGAAAAGTTTCTGAATTTTTTTGACATAGTATTTTTAAGCCTATATTAGTAAGATTTCTCTTAGCTGTTATATTTAGAAACTTTGGGTTATGCATGATATAAGGGTTAACTTAGATTCCCTTGAGATCTTAGATACCATATCCCGTCTAATGTGTAGACTCGAGGCATGACAAAGTTAGTATCATAGCATAAGGTTAAAGGGTACTATAATATTTGAAAGTTGTGTTTAGTAGAGTATCTTTAATGGGCACGAAGCGCACCACACTTTAAGGGAGAGTCTATGAAGATTTTTAGGAATTATTTTCCCTTTTTCATAATTTTTAATCGTGATATAAATTCTAACTCTAAATTCCTCTAACTTTTGCTTTACATATTTTAGAAATGCCTCTACGTGAGCTCTAGGTCATCCACAAAGAACACTCTAAGAATACTTCCAACTGATATCACTAGTGCAAAACTCTGAAATGCATTGCACACCCTGACCCAAGCTATGACATGGTGCATCCTATGTAGCCTTAGATGGTGCTTTAGTAGCCACCAAGGTTGGGAATGTCTTTGGATGAACCTTACTGAGTTCATGGGGTCAAATATTGAGGAAGTTTCTAAAAATTTCCTAGATGAGGTGAAGAATATTTTGGGAGTTATACAAACTATTGATGTAGAGAGAGTGGAGCTAGCATCCTACTAGTTCAAGGATGTGCCTCATATGTGGTATGTTTAGTAGAAAGAGTGTCGTGTTAGTAATGTTACTCAAATTACATACAGTGAGTTTGTTGAGGTTTTCCTATACTTATTCTTCCTTGGAGAGTTGAGAGAGGCTAAGGCATAGGAGTTCATAAATCAAATACAGGGTTCTATGTATGTGAGGAAATATGGCCTAAAGTTCACCCAATTAGCCAAGTATTTCCCAGAGTAGTTGCTAGTCCCAAAGCTAGGATGAGCAGGTTCATATATAGGGTTTTTGACTTAGTAAAGAAGGAGTACAGGGAAGTTATGCTCATAAAAAATAAGACTACTTCTAGGATCATGACTTATGCACAACAAATGGAAAGGAGATGTTGAAGGAAAGAGAGTAGTTGAAAAAAGGGCTAGAACAGGTCAGTTTCATTTTAACCAACAAAGGTATGGTGAGGGACACCAGACTTCTTTCAGAAGAAGTATTCAACACCAACAACTTCATCAGCTAGTGCTCTATCTCCATTACCTAGATCTCTCAAATTTCAGAAGGGAAAATTTTCAGGTTCAAAATTATAGGGAGTTCTCTCAGAGAGTTATACGTCTTACCCCTCATGAAATAGTGTAGGAAGAACCATCTTGGTAAGTTCCTTTATGGTCACGATGGGTATTTTGGTTTTGGTTAGTCGGGTCATCAGTTGAAAATTACCCCTCAACTAGATGGGTAAATAGTGGTATTTGGTCTCATTCTATAGCTTGAGCAACTCCTTCAATCCACCCATCTCATTAAGGTGCTACTTCTGGTACTAGTGGGGTGGTTAACATCAGAACCTATTATATGCTCTTGGTTCCCAGTAAGACCTGGAATACTTTCCAGATGTTATTACCGGGATGTGCAGGTCTATTATTTTGATGTTTATTCTTTGTTAGACCCTAGGGACACTCTATATTTTGTTACACTTAATATTTCCATAAAATTTGGAGTCAGTCCAAAAACATGTCTAGAGCCTTTTAGTGTCTATTCTATTAGGTGACTCAGTTTTAGCTTTAAAAAGTCTACTAATATTACTCAGTATCAATTCTTAATAAAGTCACTTGATTCGACCTAATATAACTTGACATAGTGTATTTTGATATAATTCTTGGCATAGACTGGTTGCATTCATGTCATGCTTCAATTGATTGTAGGACAAGAGTAGTAAAGTTTCAGTTTCTTAATGAACTAGCCTTAGAATGGAAGGGTATTCATCCAATGACAAGGGGTTATTTCATATTATACCTTAAGGATGGGAAGCTTATATCAAAAGGTTTTATCTATCATCTCATTCGAGTAAAGGATACAAAATCTGAAATCCCAACTCTTGAGTCAGTTTTGGTTGTGAATGAATTTCCAACTGTCTCTCTTGAGGATTTAGATGGAGTCCAGCCGATAGGGAGATAGACTTTAGAATAGACCTCATTCCAAATACTCAGCCTATATATACTCCATTGTACAAAATGGCCCCAGAAGATCTCAAAAAGCTAAATGATCAGCTGAAGGACCTCATAGATAAAGCTTATATCATACCTAGTATGTCCCCTTGGGGTGCACTAGTTCTCTTCGTGGGTAATAAAGATGGATCTCTTAGAATATGTATAGACTACCAATAGTTGAACAAGGTCACCATAAAAATAAGTATCCCATCCCTAGGATTGATGACCTGTTCAACCAGCTTCAGGTGCCAGTTATTTCTCTAAAATTAACCTTAGGTCCGGTTATCACCAGCTCAAAGTCAGAGAGTGTATCATTTCAAATACAGTCTTCATAACTTGGTATGTCCACTTTACATTTATAATTTTGTCTTTTGATCTAACCAATGCTCTTGCAGCTTTTATGTACCTCATAAATAAGTTGTTCAAGCAATACTTGGACATGCTGTAATTGTGTTCATAGATGATATCCTCGTTTACTCCAGAAGTAAGGAGGAGCATGTTGGTCACTTAAGGATTGTTTTGTAGACCCTTGAGGATCTCCAGTTGTTCACTAAATTCTCAAAGTGTGAATTTTGGTTGAATTCAGTTGCTTTCCTTGTCCATGTGATCTCTAGCGAAGGTATTCAGGTTGATTCGCATAAAATTGATGTAGTGAAGAAATTGTCTAGACCCATCTCCTCTTCAGGTATTCGAATTTTCCTGGGTTAGGATGGTTACTATAGGAGATCTGTTGAAAGTTTTTCTTATATATACTCCCCTTTAACTAGATTGACTTAGAAGAAAGTCAAGTTCTAATAGTCTGATAATTGTGAGAAAAACTTTCAGGAGTTAAATACTAGGTTGAATTAGGCTCCTGTTATACCCTGTTTGTGGGTTTAGAGGATTTTTTTGTTTATTGTGATACCTCTAGAGTCATACCTGGTTGTGTTCTTATATAGAATGGTAAGGTGATTTTTTATGCCTCTAGACAGCTTAAGACTCATGAGAAGAATTATCCTACTCATGACCTTGAGCTAGAAGCAGTATTCTTCGATTTGAAGGTACAAAGACATTATCTCTATGGTGTCTATGTTGATGTATTTATAGACCATAAGAGCTTGTAGTATGTTTTTACTCAGAGGGATTTAAATCTATACTAGAGAATATGTTTAAATCTTCTTAAAGATTACAATATGTATGTGCTTTACCCTCTAAGTAAGGAAAATGGTATTGCAAATACTTTGACCATACTCTCAATGGGTAGTGTATCCTATGTTAAGGATAAAAAGAAAGAATTGGTTAGAGATGTGCACCAACTTTCATTAATGGGTGTTCCTCTTGTTGATACAGAGGATGGTTGCTTGGTAGTCCAGAATGCCTCAGATTCATCCCTGGTAGTTGAGGTAAAAGAAAAAACAGGATAGAAATCTGGTTTTGTACAAACTTAATGATATTGTTCTTAAGAAAAAAATAAAGGCTTTCTCTAAAAGAGGAGATGGTGTTCTTTTTTATCAGGGAAGATTGTGTGTTCCAGATGTTGATGGGTTGAAACAAAAAAAATTTAGTAGAGCCCGTCGTTCCAGGTATTCCATTCATTCAGGTTCCACAAAATGTATAGAGACTTAAAGGAAGTCTATTGGTGGAGTGGAATGAAGAATGACATATCTGATTTTTATAAAAAAGTGTCCCAACTGTTAGTAGATCAAAGTTGACCACCAGAGACTGGGTGGTGTGAAATAGGAGTTTGGGATTCCCACTTGAAAGTGGGAAGTAATTAATATGGACTTTATCTCAAGCTTACCTCATACTCGCAGACAATATAATTCTATTTGGGTGATTGTTGACAGAATGACCAAATCATCCCACTTCTTGGAAGTCAAAACTCCTTATATAATAGAGGACTATGCTAGACTCTACCTTTAGGAGATCATTAGTTTCTACAGGGTTCCATTAGATATTAGATCTGACAGAGGCACTCAGTTCACCTCTCAGTTCTGGAAGTATTTCCATAAAGGTTTGGACACCAAGGTAATTCTTAGTATGGCTTATCACCTGTAGATAGATAGATAGACATAATGTACTATTCAAACCTTAGAAGATAATCTGAGAGCCTATGTGATATATTTCAAAGGTAATTGGGATGACCACTTGACCTTGATCGAATTTTCTTACAGTAATAGTCATCATTCTAGCATTTAGATGGCTCCTTATGAGGCCTCGTATGAGAGGAGGTGTTGGTCTCCTATTGGATGGTTTGAGGTTAGTGAGGCTTCATTTTTAGGTCCATAATTAGTTCATGATGCTATGCAGAAGGTCCAACTCATTCGTGAAAGGTTGAAGATAGCTCAGAGCCGACATAAATCTTATATAGATGTAAGTAGAAGAGACTTGGAGTTCTAATAAAATAATTGGGTATTTCTTAAAGTTTCTCCCATGAAGGGGGTAATGAGATTTGAAAGAGAGGAAATCTCATTTCTCTCTATATAAGGCCTTATCAGATCCTGAGGCATATAGGCAAGGTGGCCTATGAGTTAGATCTTCTTACCGAGTTTGCATCAGTTCATCCAGTTTCCATGTGTCACTATTAAAGAAGTTCCTAGGTAATTCTTCATTTTTCGTGCATTTAGAGAATGTTGGTGTGAAGGATAGCCTAACTTATGAGGAAATACTAGTACAAATTCTAGATAGACATGTTTGACAACTCAGAAAGTAGCCTCAGTTAAATTCCTTTGGAGGAATCAATCTGTTGAGGGGGATACTTGAGAGTCCAAAGCAGATATGATGGTTAAGTACCCTGATTTTTTCCCTGCTACCACTAATTTATCATGAGGTAGATATTCTCTTTGTTTAGATGTTCTACACAATATTTATTTTTTCATGTATTTTTCCCTATGATATTCATGTATGCATTCGTTCCATGTATGTTCGTCTATGTTTCACTCCCAATTTCAGTCTTCATTTGAGGATGAATGATCTTAAGTGGAAGATAATGTAACATCCTGAGTTTTTGGGCTAATATTTGAACCTTCCAACGTAATTAGTTAGACCCAAGTCTCATGATTTCTTATTTTAAAATAAGTTTCAAGAAATTTAACCAAGTTTATGAAGAGTTTTGGGGGTGAATATAGGTTTTAAGCAACCCTAAACTCAAAGTTGAACTCCAATATAGGATTACTTTTCATAGAAGCTCAATCATGAGTCACCTTCAAATGAACATAACTATAAAAATATATTGAGTTATGAGGCCTATAACCTATAAAATTAAAGATCTTTGAGTCTTCTTTCCAATGCAACAAACCACGCATCATTCGAGTTTGAAGTAAAACATTTATGGCTTTTTTACAAGCACTGTTAAAGCTATCTAGAATGACAACCGAGACAACGATCCCTCATCATCTCGATGAGCTATTGAGTTGGCCTTTGTTTTAATTAAGAATATTCTCGGTTACTGTCCTAAATCAACAGAGGGGTCCCATGGTCCATTTGGGGTCTGCTGGTCCATAGATCAAGGTATTAGGAAGTGTGATTTAACCTTTTCTTTGGGAAATTTAGGGGTAGTTTGTTCCTTTCACTTTGAAAGGTCCCACCCACGTTTTTAAACACCCCATATGTCATTTTTCAGTACGTAAACATATCAAATCATCTATAAAAATCATCTCTCTTCTTTTTCAAAACTCCAGAATACTAAGAAGGATTTTCACAATACAAGCTCTAAAAGGCTTAAATCTCAAGTATTCCACCAAGAATTCTTTTTCTTTCTGGTATGTGGGTATTCAGTGGAGGTTCTTTCACCTTGATGCCCAAAATTTCATATTTTTAAATTCAATTTCTATGATTTCATACTAGGTTTCTAACCCAAATCATAAACTAAGTTAAATTACTAATCATTGTTATTCACACGATACTTACTCCTATTTTATGCAAGTTTTACATGATTTTTGTTCTCGCATCATGAACTTTTTATTATACATGATTTAGCATGAAAGTTTACATGATTTAATTATTTTAGATAAACTACCTGAAATTACTTATTGATTCTTCATACATAAAATTATAAATTTTAGAATGTTGATTCTTCATGGATTCTTATGACTCATGAATTTTGAATCAAGACTATGAATGATATGACATGATTATGGCACTTAGGCTCAAATTTATAGATTTTATGTTCAAGAAATGTTATCCTTATGTTATGAGAATCGGTACCTTATTGTGGAGGATTATTTAGCACCGATAGAATACGAATTCTAAATAACTCAAGTTTCATAACTATGTAGCCAACATAGATTCTTTATTTTCCTAACTATGGCCTAGAATTTTGGATACCTAGTTATGATTATAACTGTGGCTGATTAGGGTCACTTATTTTTAGTGTAGGGGATAGCACATTAAACTCCATGAATGCCCTCATGGTTTTCTATGTCAGTTAAAAGAAACTCCCCTAGTGCCTGAATTATTATGATTTCTCTCTAAAATTTTTTCTATGACTTACATATTTAAATTTTGACTTTCCTATGCATATCATGGTTACTTTGAATATGAATTTTTTCTATGGTATGTTCAATTTCTTCAGTAAATTTATTAATGAACTAATTTTAGTTGTCGTATTAGTAAGTTTTGGTCACATGCTCAGTAGCTTCCCTGTGCAGATGTATATTTTTGTGTCTACATTGTCTTATCATGCAGATTCAGGCCATCCATACCACCCTCAAGGAAGTTTGGATCCTCATACAGATATCGGTTAGTGGTGAGTCGTCACTCATTCAAGGAAAAATTACATTCTTTATCTTTTCTTTCACAGACTATGTCTTACTTTTGTTTCAGTATTTTAAGTCACATGTGAGCTTGTCATAGTTTTATAATATCTTAGAGGCAATCATAAATTAGTCAGTCTTAACTTTTTAGCTTATGGGTCTTTTAATATGATTATTTATTTATGTATTTATTCACTTCTTTCGGGATAATTATGAAAACCTTCAGAATATTTTTGATATAGTATTGTTAGGCCTATTTAAGTAGGCTTCCTCTTAGCTTTTATGTTCTAAAACTTTGGTTTATGCATGATACAAGGAGTAACTCAAGTTTCCCCAGGATCTTGGGTACTGTATCTCGTCCATGGTGTAGACTTGGGATGTGATAAATTGTTAGGAGAATAATGTGTTGATGTTTTCTTCTCCCTAGTAGATCTTCTAAGAGAGGTTTCATGAGCATTAAAATTTGTTATCAGAGAAGGTTTTGGTTCAATCACAACACTATCAATAGGATCATCTATATGTTCAACACCTTGATGATCATTTTTATTCGGATCACCATCGATATCATTTTATTGGGTTCCATATGGAATTAGAGTAACAGTAATAAGAACGGGATCAATATTAACTAAGATCTCATTATTCTCAGGATCTTTATTCTCAGTCTTGTTAGTATATTCAGTAGTTTGGTCTTCAAAGAATATCGCATCACGACATCTGATAAGCTTCTTATCAACTGAATCATGGAATCGATATCCAAACTCGCCTTGATCATAACCAATAAAGATGCATTGCCTAGTTTTGACATCCAGTTTCAATCTCTAATCTTTTGGAACATGCACACAATCTTTACAACCAAAGACTTTCAAGTGATTATAAGAAACATATTTAGCAAACCAACCTTTATTTGGGGCATCACCGTCTAAAAAAATACAGGAGATAGATTGATAACATAATCAACAGTGTTAAATGCTTCATCCCAAAAGGAATTTGAAATTTTATCCTCTGAGAGCAAACATCTAACTTTCTTAATTATAGTTCTATTCATCCTTTCTTCCAAACCATTTAATTGAGGTGTCTTGGGTGGAGTTTTCTGATGAAGAATTCCTTGTAATTTGTAGTAGTTATCAAAGAGATCACAATATTCCCCATCATTATCAAAATGAATGGGTTTTAGTTTTTTCCCTGTGTGTCTCTAGGATAAGGCCTGAAATTCCTTTAAAACGTAAAGTACTTGATATTTGGATTTTAAAGGATATACCCAAATCTTTCCAGAATGATCATCAATAAAAGTCACAAAGTAAAATACACCTCCTTTTGACTTTATTTTGAAAGGACAACACAAGGCAGAGTGTACTATCTCCAATAATTTAGGCTTTCTTGAAGGAGGATGGCTATGAAAAGGAACTCTTTTCTGTTCTCTGACTTATCAATGAACACATCTTTTCACCTTTGCTTGGTTCACAACAGAAATCAAATTCTTCTTAGCCAAAAATTTGATCTATCTCTCACTCAAGCGACTCATCCTCTTGTGTAACAATTATGATAAAGTGTCACTCTCCACCAAATATATAGAGTCTTTAAGGATAGATCCTTGCGTTATATATAAACTAGAATACTTCTTCCTCTAGCCACAACTAATCATCCTTTAGTGAGTTTTCATTGGCCATTAAGCATGTCATTGTGGTAGCCATCGTCGTCTAGTTGTCCTATAAAGATCAAATTTAGAGGAATGTCTGGATTATGCTTGACATTCTAAAGCACTTACATTGTTCCAATATTAGTCTTCAAATAAATTGTGACAGCATCATATACCTTAACTTCACTGCATTGCTCATTTTTAATACTCCAAAATATAGAAGTATAAAATGAAAAGAATTTTTTCTTCAATGTGACATGAAATGTAGCCTTAGAGTCTACTATCCAACTATTATTCTAGGATACAAAATTGATGACGCCTTTATCACAAGAAAATAGAAAGTCATATTGGACTACAACAACAACATCATTTCTGCTATTTTCTTCTTTCTTTACTTCTCCAATCTTTTGATTTAGCTTGTTGCAGAACCTTTTAATATGTCTTTTCTTTCCATAATGATGACATGAAATATTTTGAAAATTGGACCTTGACTTGCTTCTGCAT
>JBDJHY010000008.1:2175464-2188287 GCA_039654485.1 Withania somnifera | reverse complement strand
TTTATTGATACGAATAAATAAGCATACAATCATTCAATAAATAATACTATATCAAAAACCGCATGGTTAATAGTATATCCTAACAGTTGCCCGCTCTATGCTTCCTCTGGAGTCATATTCTTAACTGCAAATATGGGCATCTATTCAGGATGTGAATACTCTAATTGACTGCTTCAGGCCAAAATCTTCTTGAAATATCACTGCTTGTCAAAACACTACACACCATGTTCATAACAGTGTATATTTTCTCTCAGACTCCATTTTGCTGAGGCGTGTAGGCTGATGTAAGTTGCCTCTTGATTCCATGAAGCTCATAAAAATTTGCAACTACATGTGAGTTGTAATTCTCCCCTACAATCTGAACGAAAAGCTTTTATTTGGCTGTCAATCTCTCTTTCAACAAGCACTTTAAAACTTTAGAAACCTTCAAAAGCTTTAGATTTTACCTAAAAAAAGTATACCCGATTTTCCGTGAAAAATCATCAATGAAAGTAATTATATAGCTTTTTCCTCCATTAAAAGATAGTGTTATCAGTCCACAAATATCAAAATGGACAAGTTCCAATGCCTTCTTTGCTATCCATGAACCCCTTTATGGAAAAGAGTTGTGAGGCTACTTGCTAACAACACACACTTCACAAATTTCAGATGGAGTTGAAATTTTAGGAGGACCAATCACCACATTCTTCTGCAAGGTCATTAATCCAACAAAATTAAGATGCCTAAAATGAAAATGCCTCTTCCAGGAATCCTCTATCACTTTTGCAGAAAGACAAGATTTTGTGGAGTTGCGAACATATAAAGGGAACAAGCAATTTGACGACATGTGTTAATATGAACGATTAACCCCAAACGAGAATCTTGTATCTTACAAACTCCACATATTAAGTTCATATCCCTTTTTTTGAAGTTTCCCAACGCTTAGCAAATTTTTCTTCAATGCAGGGACATAAAAGGCATCACTTGTTGTGTGAATGGAGTTATTTTCGATTGAGACTTGTACCTTCCCTTTTCCCATGGTAGAGACCACTGAATTATCTCCAAATCTCACAGTATCTCGAAAAGTTTCATACAACTCTAAGAATGCTTCTTTCTACCCACACATGTGATTACTACATCTGTATCGAGATACCATAAATCATTTGAATTTTTCTCTTTGAAAGTATATGCCATCAAAAGTGAAATCTCCTCTTCTTCTTCCTTTGTTTCCGCATCTTCCTTCATTTCTGAAAAGTTAGATCTGCCACCACTCTTCTTATTTAAATTGGTACGACACTCAGATCGATAGTGTCCAAATTGATGGCATCCATAGCATATAACTTGAGACTTGTCACGTTTTTTTCCTTTTCTTGGGAATCGTCAGTGTTGCTCTTCTCCTTCTTGTGGAGCTAAATTGTTCCCTTCCACTTGACTTTCTCCTGATTTGTTCCTTTAGAAGACATTGATGCCTTCAAGGCTACTTCTTCCTTTAGAAGACAGTTACAAACTCACCACCTTGCATACATAGAGTCTTAAACTTACAACGAAGTGCTTGGAGCTGAAGTCATTTCTTCATGGAATCCTATATTTGTTTAGAAAGCCGCATGGCCCTTATGGGCTGGGCCACACACGTGCTACAATGGCAATTACAATAGGAAGCAAGGCTGTAAGGCGGAGCGAATCCGGAAAGAATGGTAAAGAGTGTGTAATGACCTAAAGGTTATTTTTGATATTTTTGGTAAAATTATCATTTTGTCATTCTCAATAGTTGTTTTGGGTATAGTTGATCTGTCTATATGGTTAGTTTTGAAATCGGAGCAAAAGGTTTAAAGTTTTGAGGAAACAAGTAATTCATGAATTCATATTTTTATTTTAGTTATCTTTATTTTAGAGTCCGCATGCTTGGTACGAGTATTCAGGTGAATACACATCACATCACCCTCATGGATACCTCCAAATAATCCCCATTACTGTCTTTTTAGGAAAATATCATAAAAAATACCTAGGACACTTTGTAAGAGAGTCAAGAGCCTCCACTTGCCTTAAAACGAAGAAACGATCAAGCAGGAACCTTTCTTTTGTGCCGAGCCTCCGATTCCGTGAAATCTAGTCAATTACGGATTTCCCATGAGAAATTATAAAGAATAATATCAATATTTATATAATTTAATCTGGGTCTAAAACTCACCCAAAAGTCAAATCAAAAAACCATCTTGAATATATATATATATATATATATATATATTAATGAAATTCAAGTTACCTATACTTTGAGAAAATCAAATATCAAGTTTCATCCAAAATCGGATTCAATTTCTCAATAAAAATATCAATTTATCAATTAAAAGTTTGGGTCTCAAAAACCCAAAATGAATCTTACAAAAATCAAGAAATAATGATGAACTCATATTCATAGATTTGAAAATAATAAGTATTTGGATGAAAATTTTACCAAAAGCCTTGAATCTTTGAAAACTTTTATCACCAAGATCTTCCTAAAGAGTAAAATTTCTCGCAACAAATTTAAAGAGGGTTTAGAATCTTGAAAAATGGTGTAAAATAACGTGCAAGTCTCTTATAAAAGCTTAGGAGCATGTAAAAAACCGAATTGCTCCTCATTTATTATATAGAGATTTGCCTGCACAAGCCCATATGGGCCTGTGTATAGTCTGTACAGGAGAGGCTCAAATCATATGGATGCCATACGACCAATCATATGGTCCGTATGGCTTAATACAGGCACCTGACAGAAAATGCCCTTTGGGCCCTACTTTTCAAATGAATTTTCAAAACTCGTCTGGGATCTTGTGAACATAAATTATAAATGAATTTTGTGTATAAATAATATTTTAAATTCAATGAAGTCATTAAAATCTCCTAGACCCAATATCTGTCATGGTTAGTAAAACATAAATTTTATTCTAAAATGCCAATACGCACCCGCACCCGCACCCTCTGGGACCCTTTTTAAACTTTCTTATAGACAAAAAATGACCTCTCGAATTCAATAAAATCGATGAAATTCTCATACGAGCACCCGATCATCAAATATTGACCAAAGTTAAAATTTGGCCTTAAAACTCAACTTTATCTTGTCAAACTGGATAAAATCATCATGTAAAGCTTTAAACTGAAAACGAAGGTCTTCCTAGACCAAATTCCACATTTTGAACTTGATGGAACTGTTAAAATTCTATTTTGAGACTCAAAACTCTAAATGTTGACTAAATCAACTATTTCAATTTAAAGGCTTTTTAAAAAACTTAAAATTTCTCAAAAAACTTAATTTTTAGCTTAGTTTAAACAAAACAAATATAACTCGGGGCAACTGTCAAAAAGGGTAAAATGATAATTTTATGAAAAATGAATGACCTTCAAGGTCATTACACTCAATTTGTAGATGTTACGACTAGTCAACACAATGTTTATTTCAATCGAGAACATTAATTCAATCTATATTACTATAAATATAATGGTAATATGTGATTAAATTGAGTATCAATTTGTGGATGTTACGACTGTCAACACAATAGTTGACTTCTATCGACAACCTCGATTCAATCTATATTACTATAAGTATAGTGGTATTATAGGATTGAATTGAGTCTCAATATGTATATTTGACGACTAGTCAATACAATGGTTGATTTCTATCGAGAACGTTGATTCAATCTATATTATTATAAGTATAGTGGTATTATATGATTATATTGAGCCTCAATTTATGTATATAACGGCTAGTCAATACAATGGTTGACTTCTAACGATAACGCTGATTCAATCTATATTACTATATGTATAGTGGTATTACAAGATTAAATTGAGTCACAATTTGTGGATGTTATGACTCGTCAACACACTGGTTCACTTACAATCGAGAAACCTTGACTCAATCTATATTACTATAAGTATAGTTGTATTATAATATTCAACTGAGTCTCAATTCATGGATGTTAAGATAAGTCAACACCACGGTTGACTTCAAATTGAAAATCTTGATTTGATGAGTTTCAATTTATGAATTATTACGACTAGTCACATATTACTTTTTGAGAGTAAAACTAATTTATTTTTCTAAAAAAATTGAATTAAAATACTTAATTTTCTAACTAATTTATTCTAATACTATTCAAAAGAAAAAAAAATAATTGAAAAAAGTGATGTCCCTTATATGGACAACTTCTAAAACTTATATTTTCTAATGCTATTTTAAGGAAAAAAGTAATTAAAATTTTAAATTAAAATATTAATTTATTCTATATTACTATAAGTTTTGAGTTTCAACTTTTAAACTTGATTCAAAGTTTTTCTTATGTGGATATTGTGATTGTTTGGGTCCTTATTTTTAAAGATTATAAGAAGAATCGTATAGCTTGAAATTGAAAAAATATGAAATAAAAGTGAAAGACATAAAATTGAAAAAAGATAATTAAGTTGAATGATTGAAGAGTTAAAAGGAGTTGAAAGAATACATGGTCAAATGTAAAGGTGGTTGTTTTCTTGAAGGGAAATTTTGGTGGGAAGTAAGGTTGTTTTGAAGCCAATTTTACTTAAGGACATTATCGTTCTCTTATTCTAAGTTGTGTAAAAAGTAATTGTGTCAAATAGCAGCAACCTACTTTTTATTATAGGGTCAAGAACAAAAACGACACTTTCTTCTAAGGATATTAGATCAAAAGTCTGACAAAAGCAACTTGTCTCTAAAACTCAACATAGTACATGGATAAATTTGATCATTTCCCAATAATAAATTAGGACATTATGAGACAACAGTGGCTTACAAAGAGCTGAAATTTAGGGCAATGTTTCTCAAAATTTATCACATCCATCAGCAGGAGATTGTTCTTCATCTACAAGTGTAAATCATGTACTAAGAGAAACGTGCCTGCTGGTAACTTCAAAACAACAAGAAGGACAGAGGAATTTCTTACCTGCTAAATTAGGCAGACAGGTGGTTGGAACATGAAAGTCACATGATTAAACTACTTGGCTTGCAGCTGGACTCTTTCATCCAAAAGGAAGGAAAAGTTTAAAGCTTCTTTAAAATGACAGATTTTTCATATCTCCGTTGCTTCAATTATCATGTCCTAGCACAGGTACTACCATCTGTTCTTATACTATAAGCTAAAAATATGCACATTTGTCAAACAATAGTACTGAGCACAAAACTAAATATCATCAAATTAATTTCATGCTAAGCACTTCCATTCCTCATTTACTATCATCTATTGCATTCCACTTGTTCCAATTTTTCATTTTACAGAGTATTTCCCAAGTCGGCCTAACATGATTGATTTATTCTTGATACAGATTTCGTGTCTGAGTCTTTCCATCTTCTTCGTTCATTCTGTTGAAGGGGAAAATAAAAAACAAATTTACTGCCTCGTCTGGTTCAGGCCAAACTACCTTCTTCAAAAGTGCTTGTTATTATTAGATCTTTGATAACCCATGCAATTTAAACATGACATGTTTCACTTCCCTTACTTTCTTCAACAATATAACCGCTTTGTGTGGCCATGAAGATTCTCATGGTTTATTGACAATACCGGATGTCCATTTACAAATTATTAAGCAAAGCTTGAAGTGATCATCATTTATATACAATAAATATTAACAAGTGTTCTTCATGATGTCTATTGCAAAAGCAGAGGGTGCTGCCGGCTAAGGAAAAGAAGCAAAACAGTGGCAGCGGAAGAATTAGGGTTCCGGTGTGTGGCTGCCAAATTAAAAAAATGAGATCAGCGAAGCTACTGGCTTCTGGGAAAACCATAATGCTGCTATGCATTGCAAGCTTTTTGGCAGGATCACTTTTTACTAGCCAGATATGGTCTCAGCCGAATCCTGAAATGAATACCGACCTCCTGATCCCCACCATGTCCAATCATAAGAAGCTTAGAACCATTTCACGTGAATGTGATCACAAGCGTGTAAGCTCAATTCTGAAACAACTACTTGTTGTTGTTCTACAATTTGCATAGTGTGTTGATATGAATGATTTTTTCATTCTTCTTTTTCTGTTTTGGCAGAAATTAACAGAAAGCAATTCCGGAAACATCATGGGTGAAGTCATGAAGACTCATCAAGCTATTCAGTAAGCACACTATTAAAATTTAACATAATAAAATAATTAATAGTGTGCTACTATTTAAACTTTTAGATGATCTGATCTCACATTCTAATGAAACATGACTCAAGTAACATTTGAAATTTGCGTCTACACCTAGCCGACCTTTCTTTCTCACTAGCAATCTTTTGTAACAGATCACTTGATAAAGGTATATCAACATTGGAGATGGAACAAGCAATAGCTATGACAAGGCAAACAGTCAGCAAAAACGGAGCATCAAATCAAAGCATTCCAAGTAAAGCATTTATAGTGATTGGAATCAACACCGCATTCAGCAGCAGGAAAAGACGGGATTCTGTTAGAGAAACATGGATGCCTAAAGGTCTTTAATTAGCCTTTTTCTTTCTAGTTTCTTCCTATTAGTGTGAATTGGACGGATGATACTTATAAATGTATCTATCTATCCATCCATATGTTTGGAATGCAGGAGATACACTAAGGAAGTTGGAGAAAGAGAAGGGGATAGTGGTACGGTTTGTAATAGGACACAGTGCTACACCAGGAGGAGTTTTGGATCGTGCCATTGATAGCGAGGATGCTCAGTATAGAGATTTCCTTCGACTTGACCACATTGAGGGTTATCATGAGTTGTCCTCCAAGACCAGATTGTATTTCTCTAAAGTCGTAACCATTTGGGACGCTGACTTCTACATTAAAGTGGATGATGATGTCCACCTCAACTTGGGTGCGTAATTTATTTTAAACCTTGTAACTACATATATTGAATTTCCACAGACACATGCATAACTACGTATACTTATGTAATTATCTTTAATCTTTTCCAGGTATGCTTGCTGGCACATTGGCAAAATACAGATCAAAACCAAGAGTCTATATTGGGTGCATGAAGTCAGGGCCAGTTCTTTCGCAAAAGTGAGTCATCTTCCATTTGTTTCATAAAACATACACTCTTCGTTTAAAAAAGAATAACTTTTTTCTCCTTTGTTTAAAAATGAATGATCTTTTTTCTTTTTAATGATATTTTAATCACAAACTTTCTAAGTGGCATGATCAAGATCACAAGATAGAATTACATTTTGATACATTTGATATAACTTCAGTTTTAGACCACAAATGCAAAAACCTTTTTTATTTTCTTAAACTCCGTGCATTTTTTCTTTTAAACAGAGGGAGTAGGAAAGTACAATCCCCCTCCTCAGTGGAAAAGTTATTTGGTGATAACTGATTTTGCAGAGGATTAAAGTATCATGAGCCTGAGTATTGGAAATTTGGAGAAGAAGGGAACAAGTATTTCAGGCATGCGACGGGTCAAATATATGCCATCTCAAGAGACCTTGCAACGTACATCTCCATCAACTCGTAAGTTCATTAATTTAAAAGCAACATTATCAGATCACATAAAGAGTACTGACATACTTAAATTTAACATGATGGGGCATGTATATATGATGAAAATTGTTAGGGGCATATTGCATAAATACGCAAATGAAGACGTTTCTTTAGGATCCTGGTTAATTGGGCTGGAAGTGGAACATGTGGATGAACGTTCAATGTGCTGTGGGACACCTCCAGATTGTGAATGGAAGGCAAAAGGAGGAAATATGTGTGTAGCATCATTTGATTGGTCATGCAGTGGAGTATGCAAGTCGGTAGAAAGGATGAAAGATGTGCATCACTCATGCGGTGAAGGTGTTGAAGCTGTATGGACTGTTGTTAATGCTCTCTAGACTTAAAAATGAGATAGTAATAGAATTGAATTATTCGTCCACTGGGAAGAAACTTAGATTATATATCCACATAGGCATTAATATTTTCTTTCAATTAATAAATTGCGACTCTGTCCAAATAGGTACTTATTTCTATCACGACTTAAGTTGATCTCTTGTTAAAAACAATTTTACCTCTATTAATGTGTTGTGTTCCTTAGAATTTTTTTTTCCATTTGATATGTAAAACTCGACCATCAGCCTCATTAATCTGACAACTCATCATAGAATCGACTAAAAAGGGAAGCACTAGCTCTCTTATAGTTTATATCATATAAATGTTGATACATTTGTGTTACAATCTAATATACCTAAGTTGTAATGGCACCTAATCATTCACACGTTAAGCGAAACACATCACAATAACCGGATTAAGTATTAAACCAACAAAAGTTAAGAAGGTCCAACAAGATAACAACATACATAATAGGATCACAAAATGGAAATCTAAACAAGAATTCAAAATTTTCCCTAGACGAGTAAAAATGAGGATATACAACTATCTAAGAAAAATACATCAATATATTATCTGAAAGAAAATATCAATAAAGTAAATAAATAGAAAACCTCCTCTCTTATCCGAACAAAGCTAGTAGCAAGCATCTCGAATAATATCTAAGCACCCTCTTGAATGTGTTGGTAAACAAATCAGAACTTACACATACAGGCATTTGAAAGATTTTAAAAAGTGTGTTTTTATTCATCTTTGAACCATCCATTGTAATCATCCTAGACAATTCTCTATAACCGTATAACAAAAATATATTCCTTCTATGCTAAAACGTGTGCCACTCATGTGCCTTTCATCCATCAAATTCCATTTTGATCAACGGCTGAGATTGAATCAATCCAGTTCTTTGTTTGAATGGCTCAAATGTGGTTGATATCTGACAAATAAAGTGATCTGGGATAAATCGAACTATCGAAGCACTTTCCTTTTGTCTTAAAATGTGAAAACCCTAACTTCATCTTCTTCATTTCATTTTTCTTTCTGCAACGAATTGAGAGAGAAGCTTTAGTTGTCATGGGTTTCTCATCTTCCTTATCAACATCCCCCCCCCCCCTCAAGTTTGAGAGGAGAGAGAAAAACCCCAACTTGGACAAAATACGGCTGTGAGAAGACCCAGAAAGGGGTTTGGCAAACAAATCAGCAAACTAACCTTTTGACTAATCAAAACATCAGACAAATATTGTTGACGCACAAAATGACAGTCAAGCTCCACCACTTTGTTCTTTCATGAAAAACAAGGTTGTGAGCTATGTGAATCGCGCCTCGACTGCCAAAATGAACAAGCACAGGTAAGGAGGGTGGAAGAGCTAAATCTTTAAGGAATCGAATAAGCCAGGTAAGTTCGTCGGTAACCTTTATCATGGACCTATACTCTGCCTTACAAGAGGAAAAGGAAATTGAAGCTTGTTTCTTTGATTTCCACGAGATCGGAGAGCCTTCAAGTGTAATGAAGAAACCACTAATGGATCAACGAGTATCTGAGCAAGAGGCCCAGTCTGCATCTCAGAATACCAAGAGAGACAATAAAGGATCAGAGGACTAAAGGATACATTGGACCGGATCCCGTTGAAGGTAACTTAGTACACATAGAGCAGCAGAGAGATGAGAAAAACAAGGTCGTTGCATGAATTGGCTAAGCTTCAACACTAGGAATGCTAAACCAGGTCGAGTATGCGTCTGGTAATTCAACTTTCCTACTAGATATCTGTACATAGTAGGATCTGTAAGGGGGACATCATCTGCTTGTAATTTAAGGAACAGGTCAAGAGGGGAAGTGATTTTAGGAATATGAGAGTAATTAAATTCATCAAGTAGATCAAGAGCAAGTTTACGTTGACTGACAATGAAACCTTATTTTCTTTGATAATTTACATTCCAAGAAAGTAGTGAATATCCCCTAAGTTTCGACCCTGAACTCTGAATAAAGGAATGATCTAATAGCATTAATCTTAGGAAGATCATTCCCTATTAATAAAATATCATCAACATAGACGGCTAAAATAGAAATTTTATCCCCAGAAACCTTAATGAACAAAGAATAATCATTTAAGGAAGTAGTATACCCTTTGTAAGCTAGAGCCCCAGCTAAATCTAGAATACTATAGGCGAGAAGCCTACTTTAACCCATAAAGGGATTTTTAACATGATTATGACTAGGAGGAATGAGCCTGGGGAAAATTTCATGAACACCTCTTCTTCTAGTGAACCATGCAAAAATGCATTGCTTACATCCAATTGTGAGACCTTCCAATCCTTCTTTGTTGCAACTGCTAAGAGGCACCTGATTGTTGTCATTTTGACAACAGGGGAAAATGTCTCATTATAGTCTATCCCTTCTTTCTGAACATCCGCCCCCACAACCAATCTAGCTTAAGTCTTTCTAATGAACCATCTGAAAGAAGTTTGATTTTGTAAATCCACTTACAAGGAAAAACCTTCTTTCCTAAGAAACAACATCTTACGGAGTCAACCTAACTCACGAAGGCAACTTAAACTGCTCACCCAACATAAAAGAAACCGAACCAGTAAGAGCAAACAAACTAACTCAGTAAACTAATGCAATAAAGCAAGTGACCCATCAATTCGTCAATGACAACCAAAAATAGCTCATCCTCGAAAAGTACCGGTAAAACTTAAAGTAAAGCGATCTTTATGGGTTGTAGTAGACCTCAATACACATCAATCAAAAACCCTCTAATGGACGAATTAGGTAAAATAGCTATCACCTGCCACAGCCCAAGTGTAGGCCTCCCTAGTCAAGTCGACTTATAACCCGTGGAAATATTTCACCAGTTGTACAATAGCCTCGCAAAGGGAGTTCATCATCACTTATCTCAGCCCCCAATACACAAATCCATCCAAGGTAGAAAGGGTACATCCGACGTAATTGAATAATGGATTTATGGATAGGATTCTAAGAAGAATAGTCTAAAGTAAAGGAACCCCTATGCAAGCCTATATCTATCGCATAACTTAACACAATGACCGAACCAATCCCCAAAAGAAAGATAGGATATCATAACACAAAATTTATCTAAAACTGAAAGAGATGCCGATGCTAATTCGTTTACCTCAAATCATAAACTCTCGAATAAGAACGAAATATGCCAAGACAAACGGTGAACCCTTTTTTGACGTATACCCATTCCTTGCAACCCAAACACAAAAGAAAACCATAGATACCATGAAGTAATGATCCGCAACAAATTAAGTCTATATCCAAATCGAATATCCAACGCAATTCAGAGCCACAATCGTATTACCTAATTTTTACCTAATCCATGAGGTAAAGCACACATTGAAAACACACAAGTAAGTGACTACACAACTAAAGGAAACAACCCGATAAGCTGTCAAAACCATACTATCAATCAGGTCAATCGACAAACCTTAGACGGAGAAGTCAACCCAATCCAAAGCACATACCGCCCTAATCTTTACGATACTAACCAAACTTCATCTATGCTACCTGATGTACAGGAGTAAGGTGAGGAGAATTCCTCGGCTTAATAACCAAACCAACTCAACCACACACCCTATATACTAACCCACACTTCAAGAAACCAAATAAGCTAACCCGAATTAGCTATCGAATCACTGCAACCATTTGACAGATAACCCAAATCTTATTAGAACATCAAAATACCAAAAAACCAACACTAGGATTGATACCCCCGATCCACTACTAAAAATCATACATGAGGAATAATATAAGAACAGATTTACCACAAGTCTATGCAACCACTCAGCAAACCCTAAAATTGAACCTCAATGTCTTTCAATGCAACAAAAGTCAAATGGAAAGAGGGGGACGAATATAGGTCTGGTGCCCGAACCCATCTTACTAACCCATAAGTCAAAATCTCTCTCAGAAAGAAGGTCAAAGCAACTTAACGACAACTCAGTGAATACAGACTCCAATCAAGGAATGAAACATCAAAGCTAACATCATAAGTAAAAACTAAATGAGCCAAACTATTTCACAGTACTAAACTCCTAGCCTGAAGACTAGAAATAAAATCCAAATGGTGCATATCTAAAGAACCCCACCATGGAAATTGGAGCACATGAAGTATTGCTAGGGCACCAGTCTGGCACATCAGTCTAAGAATGCACGAAGAAAGGGTAGCTAACTATGCCCAATGTCACTATGGCCAACCTAACCATAAAGAATTCACAAACTAAGAAACAAGATCTCAACATCTACCCAACATGATCTAACAACACAAACCACTATTAAGAGATCAACAACTAGGGTATAAATAAATAACAACATTAAAAGAAGCTAAAAAACTAACCTCATAACAGAGCAAAACAAAAAAGAGCTAGAACATAGGAGCACATAAGTACAGAAGCCAAATAAGGGCACATAAATTTTGAACTCAACAATTAGAGGGAATATTTAAAAGACATAGAGGAGTACCAAATATACAATCCACATAAATCCCGTGAATTGGTATCTAGATGTTCGTATCCTATCCTCTGGAGGATACAAGGCTCTTTTAAAAGGATGATTCTTTTTTACTCTTTCGTGCGAGATTTTCATTGATTTTTTGGTCATTCATATTGGTTCTTTCTTTCCCAGATGGTCCATACGC
This sequence comes from Withania somnifera, assembly GCA_039654485.1. Taxonomy (NCBI): domain Eukaryota; kingdom Viridiplantae; phylum Streptophyta; class Magnoliopsida; order Solanales; family Solanaceae; genus Withania; species Withania somnifera. Next base: position 2,175,846 of record JBDJHY010000008.1, on the reverse strand, counting down.
GGTCATCACCTAGAGGTGATCACGCTCTCCCACCTTAGTAGAGAGCTCCAGTTAGGGGCTGGGCAAGAGTTGAGAGGAATGAGCTTGCACCCGCAGATCTACCTCCACCGCAGATATATCTACCTTAGGATGATACACTTAGAGATATGTGGAAGCGTATGATTACTATGTTCGGTAGGGCACCCACTGATGAGGGTCAGATTTAAGCCCAGGGAGCAGCACAGGGTGCCCCAGCTCCTCCAGTTCAGCCGGTACCAGTGGCAGCCACAGTCTCTCCTCCACAGCCTATTCCAGAGGTACCGCCAGTTCAGCTTCCAGCCATCCTCAACCTATAGTTTCTATTATGACTTTTGAGGACCGAAAGATTCTTAGTCATTTTATG
>JBDJHY010000008.1:2156951-2169971 GCA_039654485.1 Withania somnifera | reverse complement strand
CCTGGACAGGACCGATGAGACTTGTTTGAGATATTGTCTATGGCTGTGCACGACATCACTATAAAACTGGTCTTATTGTATTGGTTTCTATTATTTTACGGCCAACATCACTATTTTCGAAATCTTGTATGATCTTGTGGGTTCATTTTCAATATTATAAGATTAAAATTAGTATTAAATGAAAGATTATACCAGTTTTTTAATGATAAAAGGCTAAGTGAAGACATAACTACTCTTTTGACATACTTCTAGACTCGGTGATGCCCGAGGTCTAGACATTAATGATTTATACTAATTTTTTGACTTAGTGATGACTGAGCAATGATATTGAGCTTATATTAATTTAGACTCGGTGATGGCCGCACTCATTGAGTCATTAGCATTTTCAGATAGACCTTATGGATCCAATTACAATTATGAGTTATTGAAATAGTATGTGGTGGACCTCCAAGGACCTTATGATCCAGGCTAGTATGCAATCGAAGGAGGGGTATTAGGGGAGCAGATATATACAGGGAAAGCCCTTTTTGGGATGCTGGACCTATGTGTACCGGAAGAGAAGCATACATATTTTACAAGTATCATATCATATCATTCTGCATATTCTATTCTTGAGTGTTGTTTGTTGGTTGTATTCTCCAGTCATATGGATGACCGAAGGGTTTGCATTCACTTGTTTATATCTCTTGATCATACGAGAGGCCGTTGGGATTTTTCTTTACTTATCATTGTTCTAATTTACTGTTACTTGCTGGATATCCTTCGGGCTCTACTCATGCTTTTGTTGTTTACGTATTTGTTATAGTAGCTTTTTTGCTTTTTTCTCTTTATTTGAGGTTACATGTATACTACCATATCTATTTTTTATAACTTTTCTTGATAGCTGAGAATGGATTCAGGTATGTTCTCTTCTTTGTTGCCTGAAACTTTCTTACTGTTAGCTAGCTTTTCTAGGGTATTTACTTGCCTATATTATGTTAGTTAGTCTTCCGTGTTTGCTCAACTTGCTTGATTTTTATGACACGTGTTTCATAATTTTTTATTTACTGCTTTTATTTCTTATATTGGCCTAGTCGGTTGATGATGCCTATTGGGTACCCGATTGCTTCGGCTATTTGGTACTCTTACACTTTACATCTTCTTGGTGTAGATTCGAGTACGAGTAGACACCGTTGATTTTCCCGGTTTGTGTTGATTATCTATTCCCGAGGTAGGCGACGACTCTTGGTGTTCAGAGTCCAATTTATCTTTTTTTTTTAAGTTCTTTTTACTGTCATTTGTATCTGAGACATATATTGTATTTTATTTCATACTTGTACTCATGTTTTGTGCCTGATGTATATGATATCAAATTTTGAGATTTCTTTCATTGTGTTAGACTTCCGCTTATCCCTGCTCCTTTTATTCATGTTTTATCTTCTGCTTAATTGCATTTTATCTCTACGATTGTTGGGTGGTTCGCCTGCAGTGATTTATAGGTGCGCTCATGACCCGAGAAATGGGACCGTGACAAAAACTACAAAAAAACTCATCAAAATGTCACAATTAACAATAAATTAAATATTCAACAATATACCATAATCGATTCAAAACTAAATTTAGCAATTCACGATGTCACTTTTCAAAACAAATACGAAGAAATCAATTAATAAATAAAACTAAGAATTCACAATGTCACGAGTCACAATGAAAATTAAGAAAACAAAAATTTAAGAATATACCAGAATTCACAAATATACCACAATTCACAATTCAAAATTCAAATCCTTACTTCAACAATCATAACAATTCACAACAAAATTAGAAGAGTTATTAAGGGCACTAATTAGTGTGTATCGTAAAAAGTTATATAATGCGTCCTGCCATCTTAATTTCGCCAGACGTTATTAATGTGGTATGGCAGTAAAAAAACATATATGGCGCATTAAGTAAGTGCGCCAAACTTGATTTGACAATCTCATTATTTTTCCTATTCGTTTTAGTATTTTATTAATTTTTTGAGCTTATTTAAATTTCGGACCCAAAAAAACCATCTATCCAAATTCTGCCCTCTAAAATTTGGCGGCATATTTATTATTAAGTATACGCCGTCGTTAGGGGTACTATTTAGCTCCAAGTGGCCTATCGTTGGCATAAAAGTGTTAAGAGATAAGGTTAACATTGCTAAAAGAATGGCCACCACCATTCCGAGTAGTGCATGTTCTTCATTGTTTCATCTGCATTTTAACTGTCGGAGAAAATTAAGTTCGAGAATGTTACAGTCTGATGTTTTTAACCAACCAAGAAGGTCCAACTCTGCAAATCAAATAGCAGATCCTCATGGGGTTGAATTTGAAATTGGAAAGAAGCTTTATCTTGGAATGGATTTCGGAACATCTGGAGCTCGGTATGCTCTTATTGACCGTGAAGGAAATATTCATGCTGAAGGGAAGAGAGAGTACCCTCTTTATACGGTAATCTTATTCACAATATTAAGAGGATCATCATAGGAGTTTTAGATTTGGGTACTACCATAATTCTGTAATATTTTAACTATATGTACGTGGATAGACCTAGTTATTAAGCTAAAGGGCTCCCTTGAATATTCTGCTTTCTTCAAATGATACTCTCCATCTCAACATACTTTGGCGTGGTTGGTTTTTCAGAGTTAATTTAATTAATTTTTAAAGTTAAATTAATTTAATTTTTTAAAATTTAAATTAAAATATTTATAAATTATATAAAAGGTACTCTATAAATTACTTTTTTAAAAATAAAAAATACTACCTTAAAATATTAATCAAATTTTATATTTTTTAACTTTTAAAAAAAAATAGCCCTAAGTATTTTGGGACGGGGAGTGGTCAATTCAAATTACAATTCCTATATTCAAAGTACTAAGAGGGCATGTTTAGTGATATAATTGACGCCATTTCTTCACTACTATATTTCCTGTTCAAACGTGTTTTGAAATACTTTATTTGAGCCAAAGGTCTTGGTCTATTGGCAACAACCTCTTCATACCTCGCTTGTAGGATTACACTACATATGTCGTTATCGTCAAATGTTTTGGAACAAATGGAGTTTTTCATAAAGGACTTACATTTGGGACTGGAGCGAGTATTAACAGAACCGAACCTGGCATGACTTTACATTCTAGCTTCACCTTGTGTTTACATTTGTGTATAAGTATGTAATAAATTTGATCGAGATGTAGTGAGTGCATGTTCAGTTAATGTGCATCAGACCATGCACCTTATACTCTGATGTATTGTGATGTTAATCTTCCAATTGCGAGCTTTAGTTTAACTGCTCTTTTCTGTGCATTAATAAATTTTCCTTCTTGATGGAAAATATTCGTGTTTGAAGCTAGAGAATGAAGGATGGGTAAATCCGATAAGGTAAGCAAAATGTTTGGAGATCAAGCTAGGACGTAAGTTTTAAATTTGTAAATACTTTGATATTTTCTTGCCAATCGAGTTACAACTTTGTTTATCAAGTCCCATATGGAAGTAAAATGAATGATTGTTTTGGCCTTTTTGGAGGAACTACCTCATGCCATAAATCTATTTCATGCTGGTACCTTGGTCTTTCCGAAGGTACTATCTCATGCCATAAATCTATTTCATTGTGGTACATATAAGTATGGCGTGTGTCTGTGGTTATGATTATATCTATATGATACTAGTTTGTTCGTAACATCTTCACAAGAAATGAACTTCTGAAACTTGTTTTATTTACTAGAAAGGAGGAAAAAACGGACTGGTTACAATCATGGAAAGACACACTCTTTTTAATCCTTGATGATGTCCCCGTCAGTCTTCGCCCAGTTGTTGCATCCATTGCCATTGATGGAACCTCCGCAACAACTATCATCATAGATAGGTTGGTGGTTGCCAATTTTTCCACTTTCCTTTTCTTCATCTAATTAACATGTCTAGCCTAAAGAATATATGATTTCCCTAACAGTAGGAATGAAGAGCCATTATCTAGACCTTTCCTCTATAATGAGAGCTTTCCTGATGCTTTGCGTTTGGTGAAGTCTATTGCTCCTGCAAAACATACAGTCTGCTCTGGATCCTCTACACTTTGTAAGCTTGTCTCATGGTGGAACTCTTATGATTCAAGCAAGGAATCTGCCATATTGTTACATCAAGCAGATTGGTTACTGTGGCTACTCCATGGCAAGCTGGGTGTGTCTGACTATAATAATGCTCTGAAGGTAACTGTTCCAAACAAACAGAAACCTGCTCTCTCCCTCTCTCTTATGATGTCCTTTTCCATGTGTATACTAGTGTACTACAAGTAACTCAGCTTCCCCCTGTAAGTTGCAGCTTGGCTATGATCCTGAAATGGATTCCTATCCATCGTGGCTCTTGTCTCAGCCGTATTCTCATCTTTTACCTTCTGTGCAAGATCCTGGAACTAAAATTGGGTGTATGAAGGAGGACATAAGAACTCAGTTTGGTATGTTCATTTCCTTGTCACATTCCAAAGCTTGAGTAAGGTGAACAAGTACATTATATCATATGATACAGCTGTACATCTAAATCAAAGCACATGACATATCTATAAAGGAATAGACAAAGTGATACAACTTATATAAACTGCTGAAACATATGTCTAGTGCGACAAGTGAATACGCCACCAACATCTACGAAGCCTCTATTAGTGTTTGAACTCATACAACTGTCATATGGTCAGGATAGGGCCCCAATATACCCATATTATATACAGATGTACAACAAAAGAATTGGAGGGTATAGAGGTGACAAATCTGGGAGATACTAGAGATATTAAAGAAGCTATTCAAAACTTATATTTGACCCTCTGCAGGGGAAGATGCAGAGTGCCATGGGTGGTGGTGGGTAATTTTAATGTTATCAGATGCCCCAATGAGAGAACAAACTGTATTAGAATCAATGGAGCAATGTTCCAGTTCTCTGAATGCATTGAAGAGTTGGAACTTGTGGACCCTCCTTTATTTAGAGGATCTTATACATGGAGGAGAGAGGAAAATCATATAAGTGCTTCAAGAATTGATAGATTTCTCTACTCATCATCATGGGAGGAACACGGTCTGATCACGATCCTATCATGTTGTCTGGTGAAGAGTTGAATTTCAGATATGGTTACTTCAAATTTGTAAGTTGTAGGCCAGGGGTATAAGGGTTCAAAGAAAATTTGAAGTAGTGGTGACGCTCTTTTATTGCCCATGGGAGGCCTGGTTTTGTTCTGGCTGAAAAACTGAAGATGCTAAAAGAGTAAGAGAATAACAGGGGTTAACTTGAAGCAGAGAAATGGAGATGTTCTAAATCAATTGGCCAACTGGGAGGCTGTACAAGAAGAAAGATCTCTCATTGATGATGGGACCATACAAAACTCAAATCTAGCCATGGAATTTGAGGAAGTAGCAAGAAATGAGGAGATAGCATGGAAACAAAGACCCAGAATACAATAATTGAAACTGGGAGACAATAACAAATAATACTTTCATAGGATAGCTACAATTTACAGAAGAGTTAATTCCATTGATAACTTGAAAGTGGAGGGTATAGAGGTGACATATCCGGGAGGTATATACTGCGTTAGCAGATGAGAACAACGAGCATATAACCTATAATTAAGTGAGTCACAATGGGTAAATGATATGTTAATCGATGTGCTATCATATAAGGACGTGTGACACTTGAGCAAGTGAGCATAAAAACATGTAGCACATAAGCAAATGGTCTTTGAAGAGTATACACGTGAGCAAATGAGAAAGCATAGCACATAAACAGGTGAGCCACGAAGCACACGTGTTATACTTATTATGCTTGGAGTACGCTTCAGTAGCTTTCAAATACTTCACATACACACTGGTTGTTGGTGTATTTTTTAGCATTTGAGCAAATGATGACTTCTTACGCTTGGATTACTATAGATTACATAAGTTCTCTTTCAGTCTTGAAGAGAAATTGAGCCACATGGGCAGTTTAGCAAGTGAGCCACAAGGGCATATATCAATGAGCAATAAAGACATGTAACAGGTGAGCAAATGATCTATACATAGCAAGTGATTCTCTTAGCACCCATGACTTAGAAATTTTGAATGAGGGCAGATGGGTACTTCACTTGAAGGAAAATGAGTTTGTGAAGTGAAGACCTAGGTACATATCAACTGAACACATATATACTTAATGAGTTTATGAAGTGAAGATCTAGATACATATCAAGTGAACACAAATACGTCTCAAGTGAAGGAATAGAGACCAGGTACATTCACATGATAGCTCAACACGTTCTAACAATATCAGGTGAAAGAAACACATGAATAGGTGCACAAATGATGTTTACTGGCCGATTAAACATATAACATATGTAGTTCTTTATCACATATGGCATAAGGATTTATTGATGCATGTAATAGAAACATCCAACAAGGAGGTTGTGCCTTAGTGGTGAAAATGTTTTTTTTTTTAAGGCGTTTATCTATGATCATGTTGAGTAATAAAGCTAATATTAGCTGCTATTCAACAAGCGTGGATCACCTTAATTTATCAAAACAGTAGCCCGGAAGCAAGCCTGTAACCCTTATAAACAAGGGTGTTCTTTTAACGCTTTCTCATCTCATCATGTCTACACAATATACGACGTTCTCATGAGGTCTCCAGGTACTCCCTGGGCTTCACAACATATAAAGAAGTACACAAGCATGGAAGCAAGCTTCTGCAACCTTCAATTAAACGGTCTACTGTCAAATCCTTCAATTCTACCCTGTAACTAGTTCACATAACCTTCCTACAAGGCCAGTCGTACTCCCTTGATTCACAAAGCATAAAACAGCCCCTAACTTCACAATTCATAAGAGAAACTTGAACTCACTGCTTCCGATCGCCATCCCATGAATTCCGACAGACAAATACGTCTAAAGCACTCAAATGAGTTTATAATTAGAGATGGGGGCAGCACCTTACCTTGCTGTCCAACCCACTACAGTATCCGTCTTGGGGAGCCCTTTATTGTTCCTTCAACAACTAGAACGGGGAGAAAGTTCGGCATAAAAACCACGTGATAACAGGGAGGAGACACCCTATTTAAAACTTAAAACACTTACTTTAGATTCTCGGAGGGAGAAAAACGCCTAGCTGCGACCTTACCACTTGTTTCTCTTTCTTACCCTCTAAGAGATCTTCAAGTTATTTGAAGATGAAGAGGGGAGCGTCTTTGGGGCTGTTGGAGAGAAAGAACACTCAAAACCCCTTAGAGAAAGAAGAGAAAGGGGTGCCTGGTTTACTGGAGAAGTAGAGACAATTTGTGAAATATGTCTTAAAAGTGTAAATATGGTGAGAGATGTACATATATAGCCCTTAATGGGTTGGTGCATATTTGGGCCTTTTGGGCTGCCCCATCTTCCTCTGTTCTTTTTCTCCTTTAGTTTTCCCCTTCACTTAATTTGGGCCATAAAATCCTATGTAGATCACCTATTTGTTTCCTTTAATTTGGCCTTTTGTTTTAAGTAGGTGATGTACCTACTTGTCACCTCCTTAGACAAGTAGGTATATTAGTTTTTCTCAAGTGCATGGGTCACTCTCGTTAAGCAAGTAGGACGTGAAGCAAGTAGCTCAAGAAAGTAGGACGTCCAGACAAATAGCTTAAACAAGTAGGACATCTAACAAGTAGCTTAACCAAGTAGGACATCTAACAAGTAGTTTAACCAAGTAGGATGTTTAAACAAGTAGCTTAACCAAGATGTTTAAACAAGTAGCTTAACTAAGTAGGTGAAGCACATAGCTCGAAGCACATAGGTTTCTCACCTTGTCAAGTATTCATTTTTCATTTCAAACTCTCTTGACTTTCAACTATTACTTAGAACTTTTGTACACTTGGATACTTGGACCTTTAGACTCAAGTTTACCAGCATTTTCCCTAGTTAAAATAATCTCGTCGACGTTAACTCAGTTCTACACGTGTCGGAAGATACGGGGTAGTACATCTTTCATCTTCATATTCAGCAATTGATTAAAGTAGTATCATTGACTGAAACTGCCTCTTGGTTTCTACTTGGAGTTTCTAGCTGTGATATCACTCTCGCTAAACAACTAGTTGTGAGGTGTGGGAAATTTTATTTATAATTGGCTTGCCCTCAATAGATCTTTTCTGTTGAATTTTATGAATATTAATGTTCCTACTAGGTCTTACATGGACCAATATATTGGCCCATTATCTTTTATTTGGTTACAAGACACACATAGGCAAGCAGAGGGTGGAGGAGATGTGAGCATCAATTGATCTTCTTTATGTGGCAGAGAACTTCGCCACACTTTTCATATCATAATGAGGGAGGCTTCATATCTTGTGTATCTCGATTTTTTGTTGATTTTAAGTGCTTTTTTCCTTTTTCTGAAGTTGTGCCGCATATTAGTGAATTCATGGTCTGTGGAGTTTCTGTTATTAATTTTAGAAATATTCCAAAAATTGTCCTATGTTATTGATTTTTTACAATTGCTGTGGTGATTCAGGATCACCTTTCTAGTTCAAAAAACAAGAACATTTTCTTCTGAGTACTTTTATTCCTGTTTTTTCTTTGGATTGGATAACTTAATATTTTGAAACTCGACGAACATGATGGTTTTGGAGATTAGAGACTTGCTACTGATGTATCCCCTTCAAATTATCAGGTTATTCACAGGATTGTCTTATCTGTACGGGGACCACGGACAGTATAGCAGCATTTCTAGCAGCACGCGCTACTAAACCTGGGAAAGCCGTATGTTTTTCATGCTTATTTCTTTTGGTTTAGTATATATAATGAGAAAGGCGCTGCTTCCAGTTCTTGCAGATAATTTCTCTTGGATATATAATCAAACCTTGCAGCGTTGATATATCTGATGGTTTTATCATCCAGTGTACCAAGTACTCTTTTGGTGTCAATTTCTTGTTATCCCTTATGACAATATGTTGTAGGGAATCTTTATCACTTCATTGTCTATAATATTTGTTATGCCAACAGATTTTCACTAGAAAGAGTAACTCACTATTTCTGTTCTCCATTCTAGTCAGTATTTTGGTTCTAGTTAATCACATGCTTGTGCTTGTACTCAGGTAACATCTTTGGGTTCAACCCTAGCTATCAAACTACTTAGCACCAGAAGGGTAGAAGATGCTCGATTTGGAGTATATAGCCACCGTCTTGATGATAAATGGCTTGTTGGAGGTGCTTCAAACACAGGGGGAGCAGTTCTTAGGCAACTCTTCACTGATGAGCAGTTGGAGAAACTAAGTGAGCAGATAAATCCCTTTGAAGTTTCTCCTCTTGATTACTATCCCCTTCAAGCAGTTGGTGAAAGATTCCCTGTGGCAGATCCAAAGATGGAGCCAAGGTTTTTAACTATGCTATTCTTCTTGCTAAAAAGTGAACAACAGCTAGTTGGAACTAACTTAAATTCCGAGGTTGTGAACTGGTGGAATTTATAACTCTGTGCTCTGATTTCTCTAGATTTCTTGATTCTAGAAGTGTCATATTTAGACACATTTACTCCACTGTGGATTTTGCTTACTGTCGATGGTCCAATATACTTGGAAGTTTTCAGATAGAATCCTGCTTTTCCACAAGCCCACTGTGTTGAGGTGTTCCAAGCTGTTGATTCTTGTAATATGATGCCTTCTGCTTTGCTTCTCTTACGACAACATACCCCGTGTATTCCTGCAATGTGGGGTCTTGTGTATGCAGTCCTTACCTCTACCTCAAAGGTGAGGTAGAGAGGCTGTGTCTGATAGACCGTCAGCTCAGGACAAACACACCTAGAAAAAGACTCTGCTTTGCTTCTCTTCTTAAGATTAAAGACGGGAATTCTTTTCTTGATGCTGGATTCCTGTCAGGCTGCTGAGATGAGAATGTTATCGGCAGACTGGTTGATTTCATGTTTCTTTAAAACAGAAGTAATCAGTATATATTTCAAAGCTGCTTTTTTTATCAATTAGTAATTGAGTTATACAAAATTAATGCTGTGACAAACTTTTAGGCTTTAGCTGATTTTAGAGGATGAAAATAAAGTGCTGAGAGGCTACAACTTCATATTAACTTATAAAGGATGATTCTCCATATAACTGGAACTGGATTGTTTGAAGATATCATGGGTGCTATATACTGTTCTGTTTTCTGTGAACATAGCAAAGTCCAACTCCGCGAGTAGTGCTCATGAGTCTAAGAAGGTAATCAAAGTTCATTTACTGGATGGCTGCAGTAACAGAGATGAAAATAGGTATATGTTGAGACTGTTCAGTCGATACAAGTTGCAGCAATCTAATGGAAGATGATTTACTGTTTTATGCAAAGTTCACAGCATACAATCTGTGAGGTTTATTTCATCGTACAAGACTGCTTTTCCTATACATGAATCCCAAATGATATATTGTTGTCTTAGAAATCTGCTTATTCTGTTTTACGAACAGCTATTGTACAGAGGATTTTCTGCATTACGTGGTCTCTTGCTGTGGTAGATTTCATTTGATTTTTGGAATTCTCCATAGAATATTGAAACATCAAATATGCAGGAGTAAGAAGTAGTTTGGAAACATCAAATATGCAGGAGTAAGAAGTAGTTTGGAGTTGTTGGGGCTGGGTGAGAGTCATGTCCTTGTGACCAAAATAGACTTATTACCTGCAACCTATGGAAGTTATGTCTTCCTAATCTTTGTAGATTATAATGGACACCTTATCAATTTTCAGGGGATTAATTGTTATTAGAGAGGAAAAGCATACTATTCACCATAATAACCAATCGATTTTCTTTAGGATGTATCATGCTTAGTGGCGGTGCCACATACATTTGAGGGGTGTCGACCGACACCCCTTCGTTGAAAATTATATGGTGTAGCTAAGTAGATTTTTTTTACGTAGATGTATTACGTATTGACACTCCTTGGCTTCTTCGTGAATATACTTCTTTATATTTTGACACCCCTTAGTGTTAATTCCACCACTGATCATTCTAATGCTCATCTTTGACGGAATGTATTGCTAAATTACAATTTACCTGCAGGTTACATCCACGTCCAAAAAATGATGTTGAATATTTGCATGGTATTCTTGAATCGATTGCTCGAATTGAGGTAAATTGGTGGCTAGTTCGTCCTAGTCTAATTTCCTGCTTCAATTTGACACTGTGCAATAGAACTTTGCTAATACTGATATTGTGACATTTAGGCAAAGGGATACTACTTGCTAAAGAATCTAGGGGCCACCCCTGTTGAAGAAGTGATCACTTCTGGAGGAGGCTCCAAAAATGAAAAATGGATAAAGATACGAGAGAGGGTACTCGGTTTGCCTGTGTGCAAGGCAAATCAGATTGAAGCTGCCTATGGAGCTGCATTATTGGCAATGAAAAATGGATAAAGATACGAGAGAGGGTACTCGGTTTGCCTGTGCGCAAGGCAAATCAGACTGAAGCTGCCTATGGAGCTGCATTATTGGCAATGAGAGGTGCATGTCAAAATACAGCGTCTGACTAGAAAAGTGTAATATTGTTGGTAGTAAAGCTTGATTAGGTAAGGATTAATGCGATATTCTAATTTAATAATTTGTGCAAAAGGAGCTTTGCACGGAAATATCTATTTGAATGAAAATTTCCAAAATATAATCTTATTTTGTGCGGGTCACACATAGATGAAAGGGGAAAAAAATGAGGATTTTCTTTCCTGTTGTAGTGAATGCGAAAAGCTTGCGATCATCTCCTTTCCACTTTCTTCTTAACCAAGAAATTATAGGAAAGTAGTTCTTAAATTTTACTAATTATTCTTTCCTCTTTCTTCCTTTCCTAACAGACTAGAAATATAAGATGAAGAGACTGCTAATTCCCCTGAAAAAATGTGCCATTACCAAATTTGACTTTAGTAGCCAGGGTTGAGGATAAGATATTGGGATGATTGTTGGTCACAGTGTCCCAAGTAATTAATTTCAAGCTCGTAGAATGCGTGTTCTTGTGGAACTTAATCCTTCATAGTACATGAAGGTAATAGAATATTTGCCCCTCACGAACATAATTTACCTTTGTTGGAATGACGGTATTTTAAATTCCAACAAACTTCGGACAACATTTTTTAAGGTTAGAACAAATCAAACAAAGAATCTCCATCTATTTATTATCTATTTATATTATATTAAAAGTTTTGAATTGTTAGAAATGTTGATGAATTTTTTATTCTTCACTAAAAGAGAAATTGTCATTTACGATTTTTATTGAATAATTACTCATTTAATTATTATACTTGAAGTCAGTTAACATGGTAGTTATTAAAATCTTTAGTTATTGTAAGTTGTAACTATATAACTGTCTAAAATTTTATTTTTTCAAATATTTCCTTATTTAAGCTATATTAAAAGTCATAATATTTTAAATTTTAAAATCAATTACGAATTGCTAACTTATAAAAATTCTGTCTTTATTTAATTAACTATTTATCCATTACAATCGTTCAACTCTTGATAGGAGAAAATGTAACGAAGAGATTCGTGAAAGGTTCATCTTTTTAACCTTCTTAAAATAGATTTTAGTTCGAACAAAATTGTCATTTAATTATTAACCTAATATTTAAAATTTTAGAATCAAGTATCTATATTGTGATATATATAAATATAACCCAATAAAATTTTTGACTGGCCATTTCAAGTAACCTTGAAACAATTATTAGAAAATACATTATGTTGTGAATATAAAAATATTAAGTCCGAAAATTGTATCACAATAGAACACCTACAAGTTCCAAATAATTATTTATCAAGAAACTATATATCTGATCATAATTTACATTAACTAGAGACTTGTAATAAATGATAGCTAAAGCAATTAATCTATGTCATAAGACACCAATAACATACACAACGCGGCACATTGAGCAAGAAGCATACACAATACTCTGAAGAAATATACATAGTGCCCAACTTAATCAAGAAACATACGGTCACGATCCGGTTTCGTGGATCATGATGGCACCTACTATACCACCAATAGGAGAACCAAACCCCGTAGTCCGTAGCCGAAGCGGAGGACTACTACA
>JBDJHY010000008.1:2143870-2156851 GCA_039654485.1 Withania somnifera | reverse complement strand
CGAAATACCAAACAAAATCAAGATTGACCTTAAGTTTGTATTTTGGAGATTTCGTTTGAATGTTATACGAAATTGTGGATTTTAGTTAAGTTTATGGCCTAAAGTGGAGCTTGAGTGGTATTTTGATGTTCGGATTGTCAGATCGGGATTCTGACGCTTCCAGTAGCTCCAAAATAATGATTTTAGGCTAGGTGAGGTGTTGGTATAGTTTTTGGACTTGTCCTTGCATTTTTTGAGGTGTTGATGGAGAAATGCACTTTTGGCTCCATTTGGTTTGAGCGATCATTTTGCATAAACGACCTCCGAATTCAGTTTCTCGATTCCGTTGAGTCTGAAGTGTCGTTTCCATGTAGTTTTCATATTTGGATTGTCAAAATTGGACTCTGTTTGATTTCCAAAACCCCGGATGGGAATTCTAAATTATGCAGCAAAACCTGCATTTGCTGCAGGCAAAAATACTCTTCGCGATCGCGTTGCCAAGGGCGCGATCGTGATTCAGAAAATCTGCATGCTTTGCAATCGCAAGCCTAGCTCATGCGATTACAAAGGCTAGAAATCCATGCTTTACGCGATCGAGGCCAGAAGCCCTGTGATCGTGATAAAGGAACTGTACCTGACAATATTTATATTTTCCTGCACGAACCCTTTTTGTTTTAGCTCAACCAAAAGTACGATTTATTCCATTCAAAGTGAAAATACTTCCCCAAATACCATTCCAAGTCCAACGAAATTCTTCTCAACATTTTTCATCAACGTATTAAAGTATTAATGATTGCATCTTATATGTAAAAGATACTCCCTTCAAATTTTACATAAATAGGCTCCAAGTCCCACCACCCACTCTCCTTTTCTCCTTATCTCCAATCACAACTTTATTCTCATTATTTTGTACTAAATATGCATTTATGCACAAATAACTTTACGATAATATTTGTTGTAGTGAATAACAAAAGAAAAGGTAAATGAGAGAAAAAAATAAAAGGAACTCATTTAACTATTAAATAGCGGTTGATAATTGCATCCTACGTGTAAAGAAGTTGAGAGGAGATCAATATTTGGTTGACTACAAATCATTTGATTAAGAAATAAAATATTTAAAAGTTAAGTTTTTTTTTTGTTTAAATAATGAAGAGTTATGAAAGGTGTGTGTATACATATATATGTGTACGAGACCAATATATGTTATAGTTTTGGTCTCAATTTATATGATAGAAATAAAATTTGGAGAGTTATCCAAATTCTTATATAATTTTTAAATATTTTAAGTTATTAATTATTATAATTTGCATTACCTTTTACGTAACTTCTAAATAATGTATTATTCTATATTCTAATTTATGTGGCACAAATAGAATTTAAAGAGTCAACCAAATTTTTTATATTTTTGCACTATTTTAAATTATCAATTATAATGATTTATGGTGTTTTTTTACGTCTTTTTAAAATAATATATGTTACTTTCTATGTACCAACTCATATAGTACGGATAGAATTCAAGAGCCAACCGAATATTTTACATTTATGTAAATAAATTTTACTTATCTTGATTTATAATAATTTTTATATTTATTTTCAAATAATATATATTACTTCCTTTGTCCCAATTTATGTGGCATTGGATAGAATTTTGAAAGTCACTGATTTTTTTAAATACTTTAATATCTTATGTTGTTAATTATTGATTAATAATATAAAATATTACTTTCTATGTCTCGCAAATAAATTGAAATATAAAATATTTTAAATTGTTAATTACTGTGATATATATTTTATTTTTAACTAATATATATAATAACTATACACATTAAGCTTTTCAAGTAGTAATAATTGAGACTTTGAGAAGCTTATTTATAATTTATGAAAGTTGATCCTAAGCTCCTCAATTAGTAATAAATAGAAGTTTGAGGAGCTTTTTTATATAGTTTTTAATAATTACTTATACAATTAAGCTCTTCAAATAGTGATAAGTGAGACTTTGAGAAATTTATTTGTAATTTATAAAGTTATCCTAAGCTCCTCAATTACTAATAAATAAAAATTTGAGAAGTTTATTTGCAATTTTTGAAAAACAACCGATTATAAGAATCTACTCTCTCTATTTAATATTAATTATTACACTTGAATTTAGCATACTCATTAAAAATATATCTATCTATTTTTATTAATTGATCTTTAATATTATGTCTTGAGAAATTATTTAAAAAAAAATAATTAATTTTAAAGAGTAAAACATATTTTTTTTAGTATATCAAAACTTATAACTAAAAATACAAACCTATTTTAGAAATAGCCGACAATTAATAATTTTGAAATGAGGGAGTTTATAACAAAAGAGAAAAAGAACTCGTACAGACTACATAGAGAGAAGAAAAGGCTGTTGTTGGGATCCCATCTTGCTTAACTTACAGTCCAGTCCGAATTTGCTTTCGTTCCCTCCTTCCACCAACCACCAGCTTGACCATTGAAATATAGGAGTTATGTCTATCAACATGAAAACTCTAACCGAAGCCTTCGCTAAAGCCTCAGCGGTGATCGAGAAAACGGTTCAAACCACCGTACAAGAAGTTACTGGTTTACCCAGAGCTTTGCAAGACTACCATCTCTTAGATCAGATCGGGTCAGCCGGGCCGGGCCTTGCTTGGAAGTTGTACTCGGCCACGGCCCGTGATGGCCACGCCGTGTACCCAAACGTTTGTGTTTGGCTTCTTGATAAGCGGGCCCTTTCTGAGGCACGACAACGTGCAGGCCTATCCAAGACTGCTGAAGACTCCTTTTTTGACATCATTCGCGCCGATGCCGCCTGCTTGGTCAGGTTGAGACATCCTGGGGTTGTTCATGTTGTCCAGTCACTTGATGAGAGTAAAAATGCTATGGCTATGGTTACAGAACCCTTGTTTTCTTCCGCTGCTAATGCTTTGGGGAATTTGGAGAATATTGACAAACTTCCCAAGGACCTTAAAGGAATGGTAATTGTGTTATTCTCACCCTGTCTTTTTTTTTTCTTGGCAAGTTAGGATTATAATACTGCTTATGATCATTTGAGGCGGTTCAATCGTGTGTGTTTGTGTTTTTTAAAAATTATTTTTTGGAGTTGTGGTTTTATCAAAGAATCACAAGGAAAAAATGAAGAGAGAAATTAGATAATTCGTGTTGTTACAGAGTGACCTAATTAGTGTTTTGTGTCATTTCCTTAGGTAGATACTTCCCTTTTACTTATTTAGATAGTTTACGTTGGGTTATGGGTGCCATTTCCTAACTTCTGTTACAAAAGTAAGGTTGACTTCGACAGCTACTGCTTACTAGGGACGGTTTGTATTAGACTATCTTAAATAGTTAGATGTAAGATTTACTGCCAAAGATATTAGGATCGGTTGTATTAGACCAAAAGGTTTTCCTTCCTCTTTTAAGGCGAGTAAATTTTAGTTTTGGCTGTCAGATCTTTCTTGGTAAGTTTGTTGTTTTTTTCGAGTTTTGTTGATCTTTACATGGGTTTTTGGGTCACGTTGTGGTTTTCTCGCAGAAAGAAAGAAAAAAGTGAAAATAACAAGTGGTTTATTAGTATATATTTTTGAGTTATGATGATGTGATGAACACAACTATCTCTCAATGACTTTGGGATTGATCTGTTGTTAATTGAGATACTGAACATGATGATAGCTGTGTCTCATTTCCTTGGTATCCGATAAAAAAAGCTGGGATTATTTGAGTTACTAGACAGACACACTAAACGACACAATACTTTCAACAAAAGTAGCAAAAACTCAGAAGAGAAGCAACGTTGATGCAAGGCTGGGAAATAGTGTGCCCATTTCAATAGGTTCTGCTCTACTACTACAGGGCCTAATCTTATTTAAAAGAAGAGTTCAATCCTAGCTCAGAAGAAACTCTTGCTATCTGTCATTTTCATTGTAGATATTTCACAATTCTTATAGGTTTACGAGTGCAATAGACCAACTTAAAGTTAGATGTAGATTGACACCGGCTATATGGGACTGTTATAATTGGACAAAATGTTTAGTCTTACCAACTGAAGTATATAGATGTCTGATTGACTAAAAGCTAGAGATGGTTTGTATTAGACCAAGACGGCTGCTTAAGTAGTTTATTGTGAGATCTACTTTTGAAGCTGCTAGGGAAAAAAGCTTATGAGGGATGGATTGTATCAGACAAAAGATTTGCCTTGCTTGTTCAATGTCATTAGAATTTTAATTTCGGCTTTTACTGCTGGGTAACAGTTTTTGCATCAGAACTTCTATTTTGGAAGAATCTCACTGGTTAGAGCTAGATGGTGGGCATAGGTTGCAACTGCTTGGAGAGATTTAGTGGAGAGAAAGGTTACAATTTTTATTGGGTATGGTAAAAGTATTTTATATATAGAAGTAATCATTAACATTAAAATGCTGGAATCCAAAAGAATATTTACAACGTCCTTGTTCATCTTGCTAGGATCCTAACACTTCTAAAATTAGATCATCACCATCTATATTTTCAGATTTACACCTAAACTAAAAAAGAAGAATGCATTTAGATTCAATCTTCTCTAAAGAGCAGCTTGTATCTTCAGAACATCTAGAGTTCCCTCTCCTTACAAATTGTCCACCAGATGCTTGTCAGGACAATTTTCCATCTATCTTGTCTATTTTCTCTTTTGTCACTATTTCCTTCATTCCAGTTTGCCGAAAGTTCAACAGTGTTGACTGGCATTGTCCACCTGAAACTCTTCAAATTTATGAACATATCCCATAACTAGTTTGTGAATTTACAATGTAAAAGCAAATGGTTAATAGTCTCTACCTCCTTTCCTTCCTCTATAGGAGCAACTGTTCATTGAAATTAATGATCCGATTTCTTAGGTCATCATGGCATTTACTATCCCACATATAGGCGAACCAATCCCATAGCCCGGAACGACAAGTAACGGGCCACAACCATAAACAAGGAAAGCACTAGTAAAGGTAAGTAATAGAAGCTATGCGGAAGAGAGAAGATAAGATAAAGCAGATGAATACAATTAATAAAATCCAATCCCCACGACTTGGTATCATAAAATACAAAGCCACTATACAACAAAGTACTAAGGGTGCAAAAGTAAATATGTGCAAATCTCTCTCTGAAATACAATAGCGACAGGGTAATCAAGAGAGGAGAAGCAGGTGTAGTCCGATCGCCCAGGGCTGGCCTTGTATCTAGCAGCAAGTGTAATCAAAATATAATATTTATACTTATATAATATTTGTCTTTTTAAAAATATATATTGATATCGGTACTCATTCAGTATTTTACGGTCATTATGTATTTGCTTGAGGTCGTTCTCCTGCCTTAAAATTTAGAAACCCCAAACTTCGAATTCTGGCTCCGCCTTTGCTTATAAATCTGCCGAACTTATTGTATTTCCTTGAACAGAAAATAATGCATATTTTTCATTCGACATCCATCTTCTCGTCTGTGCTCCATCTCCCTTGATGTTTCCGGTAGTACGAAACATATTCCCTCCATGGTTTTCTTGTTGAATGTCATTCTGCACATCAGATTGCGACTGTGTTCCACCCAATTGTACCAGAGTTCTGATCTTGATATAAGCCTCGTGATGTCAGACCTAAACTCCACCATGAAATGCATTCTGTTCTCCCCATTTAGTTGATATCTAGAAGCAGATACAGGGAAGAGAAAGGAAGAAAGAAGCGAAGGAGAGCACTAGCTTCAAAGCATCTTTTAGTGTTGCTAATAACAGTGCCTTGTCATTATCTATAAAGAACACATATTGGCATGAGCACATGATATACATTTTCATCCGCTGAAGCTAAGGAGAGTGTCAGTGTTAATATTGCGGCTCTTATACTTTAGGATATTATTCGTCTGTTCGTGTTATGGTTTTAATTTTCTTTCAGTTATAAATTCTTTTTAAACAATTCGACTTTTAAAATATATTTCTAAAAAAGACAATTTTTCACTCAAATTATTAAAAAACTCAAACTAAAAGCATCTAAAACTTAACAATATACATATAATATGTAACACTTCTGCTATTACCTGAAAGTGGATACCATGGTTCTTTTGTCTAGCAATAACCGCATGCATTGCACAGTTGATGTAAAGAAATAGACCATTATCTCGGCAATAAAGAGCCAAGCTAGGATTTGTGATGAATCCCCATTAAGTAGTCATGTATTACTATCGGAACGCCCAATTATCTAGAAAATACAGCTCTTTTCATTATTTCTTTGCATGTACCTGCAGTAGCATTCAAATAATGCCTTTTGATTTCACCTGTTTCAGCTTTTTCTTTATAAAGTGCTTCGGCACAAAAGGTATCCAGATGTTGGAGTCTACATTGATGTGGAGAATCCTCTTCAATAATCCTCTTCACCTATCACCACAGTTCATTTTCATCTCTCACGGATAAAGAAGCTTTTGTTAATGGCACAAGGGGAAAGACAATTGAAGGAGTCTTTGTTTGTGGGAGACTTTATGTAACTGTAGGTTTAGGCATGTGATTTTTAGAACACCTAATTTTCCTTAAAAAACAAATTATTAGTATTCGAATAAACTGACCTTTATACAACACAAGAAAATAGAAGGATTAGTATTACCAGCCTTGATTAGTCTAGGATTGAGCATACATGATATGTAATCTGGAAGAGTTTGACAAGATTGGTAGCAGTGTTTTGGACGGCGAAAGGCAACAAAAGATGACAAGGCACCGCCTCACCACACACCTCGCTGCTCGCCTTTTTAATATGCGACGATAATTAATACTAATATTAAAATATTTAATTGCATATATTAATAACTAAAATCTCAATTACAATAAAATGTTTCAATTAAAAAACTAAATAATTCATAAGATACGCAATACTAAAAGTCTAAAAGTCTAAAACTCTAAAACTAAAAGTTTACTCTTCTTCAAGATTTTCAAAATCTTGAAGTTAAAATGTATTTTGTTTGTTAAACTCTATCTCATCATCTTCCTCATCGGATGCTTCATCAACAAGGCGAGTGTGAGCCTGACTTGAACTTGTAGCTTTGCCTTTTTCTTGTAAGTCTTGACCTCAAAGAAGAACATCCCCTAAATGGTATATACTCTCCTCCACTCCAGCAGCCATAGTAACAGTACCTCAATCAAAATCACCTCCCTCATATACTAGTTCATGTTCTTGATCTTCAGGGCAACGAACTAGCTACTCATTTGCCTCATCAATATTATCCAATGCAACTAGATCAATTGTATCGCGGGCATCGCAGCGATGTGTCAATGTTCTATTGTACTTAATGTACACTAGATCATTGAGACGCGAAAGCACAAGCCTATTCCTTTTCTGGAATGAATCTGTGAATAAGTTATAGAGAGTAATTAGTAGATTCTACTAATAATACTGTAGTATAAAAATAAAAATATTATAAATTTTCTCCTCACATGTTCAAACACACTCCAATTTCGCTCGCATCCAGATGAGCTACAAGTTAGGCTTAATACTTACATGGCAAACTTTTGCAAGGATGGAGTTTGGCAACCAAATAGTGACTACTATTCAACTATAAAAAGCAATATAAAGGTTAATAGTTAATTAGTATAAATAAGTCAAATAACTTAAATAAAGCTATAAAGTATAAAGACAACTTCACTTACCCCGTGACCTTGTCTCTCCAGCTCTAACAACTTGACCACAACCAAACATCCCCTCAGCCGCTTTATACCTAGAAAGCTCACCAAGTAATAAATCTTGTGTTGCTACATCAGGTACCATCTTCTCAACCCAATTTAAATAACCTTCTATTACTTCGGGACTTAAAGTTTGAGTCTCAGTGGCTTCATAACAGTCCTGGGTTCAATAAATGCCCTGCTGCATGCAAAGGCCAATGGAGTTGGCCATTCCACCTTATATCAATAATTTCAAACATTTTCTCATATTCCTTTTTTAACTTTATCAAAAGCCTTCTCAATAGACTCCTTGGTTGTATCCACGGCTTCATAAATGCAGCCCATTGGTGGTTTGTTTTCTTCATCCACGAAGCGAAGCACCGTGATTAAAGGACCACAAATTTTAAGAGCCTGGACAACATTATTCCAAAAATGTGCCGAAAGAAGATAGCCTACAATTTGTTTTCTCAAGTTTCCTTGCAAATCTACTTGAAGTCCATTCGGTGTATACGACCAAGGATTCTAAGTTTTTCCTTTGAAAATACATAGCTTGCTTAGTCAAAAAGACAGTTGCGAATCTAGTTTTTGCCAGTTTCACCAAATTTCTTTCTTTGGTGAATTTTGTTATGACTAATACGACCTACTATGACCAATACAACCGGTTTCACGAAATTTTTTTGACTAATGTAAGAGTAAATCCTTATGGCCTTCTTGAAAACTGTAAAAAATAAATGGTAATTAGTAGGTAGTAGGCCATAGCTTAATAAGCATTAGGTTAATTATTAAAAAACTTAAAAACTTAAAATAAAGAAGTTATTACTGGAATATGGCTTAATCTTGAAAATATCCCCGAACATCAAATTGATGCAATGAGCTGCATACGGAGTCCAATAAATGTATGGGTAACTAACCATTATCATGTTATCCGCTTTCACATTCTCATTAGCATTATTCGTGACAATTTGTACATTATTTTATGGTCCAATATGCTCAATTGTCTCTTTAAATAAGTTGTACATTTTTGTTGCATTGGTAGATTCATTGCTAGCATCAACCGAACGAAGAAACACACCACCAATCGGGGAGTTCACCAAAATATTGATGATCATCATTCCATTCCATGCCGTCCACTTGTACTTCATAATGGAACAACCAAACTTTGTCCATTGCACTCTATATTTCTCTGCTATTTCATCTACTTTTTTCACCTCGTTTTTTGAGTTCCCCAACTCTATCTTCATGGTATGTTGGAGGCTTCATTCCCGTGCCACATAATCCTACGACTTCAATGAATCTGCCAAAGGATTCATAATTGACACAATTAAAAGGAAGCCCGAGATCATATACCTTTGATGAAAAAAGCATTAACCTCACTCTCCCTTAAAATTTTTTTGGTATTGGGGTCACCAAATACTCTTCCTTATTTTGGTTTTGATTGAACAAAA
Source organism: Withania somnifera (assembly GCA_039654485.1). Taxonomy (NCBI): domain Eukaryota; kingdom Viridiplantae; phylum Streptophyta; class Magnoliopsida; order Solanales; family Solanaceae; genus Withania; species Withania somnifera. Next base: position 2,147,767 of record JBDJHY010000008.1, on the reverse strand, counting down.
AAATCAATAGGATCTTTAGTCACATTCCATGATGAGGCTGCACTACCACCGGAAGATATTTTTTGAGTTTTCGAGAAAAAGATCATCTCATTATATTCATCCATATCATCGTCATCTTCATCATCTTCATCAACTACCACCGGAAGACAGTTTTTGAGTTTTAGAGAAAAACATCATCTCATTATATTCATCCATATCATCATCATCTTCATCAACGACATCAACTACCAGTTGTTCATATATTTGATTCTTTGGATTCATTGTGGCTGTGTTTTGAACATACGTTTGTATTTCTTCCCTAATTTCTGCCTGACATTTTGACATGCTTTTACATTTTTAAATCCACCCATCAAATGTTGCTTGTACCTGGTAATACCACAATTGTGTGTTAATTTACAAAACACACATATGACGGAATCTTTTGTCGGCCCTTGCATACCATCATTCCATCCGATATCTTTCTTATTGCTAGTTTCGGAGCCGAACACCATTGAAATAGCTGAAATAAATAAAATTATCTTATTACATAATATATATAATAGTATAATTATATTATTAATTAGAATTTTTTTTTTAAAAAAAAGAACCAGTTGGTCCCGTTCAGCAACAGAACTAAAGGAAAAAAAGCAGAGTCTGTCCGACATTAACTTCACAATCAGATCTGTTGAGAAAAAAGAATAAGAAAAAACAGAGAAGAAAGAAGAGGAATTGAAACAGACAACTGGTCATTGGAAGAGAAAAAGAAAGAAGAGGAACTGAACGCTTACAAGAATAAGGAGCTGGTTCGCGTTCGCCCTTAGCTGGAACTGGTCGCCGGAACTGGTTCGCAGAGAAGGAAAATAGGTAGCTGCTGTGTCTCTGAAACTTTGAAAATAAGAGACCTAAAATTATTTTTTTGAGTTTTAAAATCCTAATTAGCACCATTTTTAACAAAAAATGAAAAGGCATCGCCTTTGGTGCCTCGTCGCCTTTCTCTCTATTGGGTCGCCTTTTTGTAAATGCCATGCCGCAGGATTGCATGGTGATAAACCATCGCCCCGCCTCGCCATGTCGCCAAAGGTGGAAAGCGAGCGCGTTTCACAACACTGATTGGTAGAGGGATATGTTAGAGAATATATTGACTTTGTTAGCTACATTGGATTTGGATTCGTTGTAAAATACTCAGAGAAAGAAAAAATATGCAATGATGCTATAGTTGTTCTTTTTTAAATAAAGGAGGAATTGTATTGACATTGGGAAACCAAAGGAGAAGCCAGCTCCGTAAACAAAAAAGTATAGTTTAATATTAAACCTGTTTGGCATCAGCTATGCCTTGAATCTAGAACAGCTCATGTGGAGCTGGAAATGCAGAACTGGACTAGCTATGGAGCATAGAGCATGGGAACGTCTCCCAGTTGTCATGTGAACCTGATATAAGGAAAGGACTTCAGAGCTTTTGAAGGCCCAAAAAAAAAAGTAAAAAAAGGAAAAATCAATGTTCGACCCTGCTTTTTCCTTTTTCTGGATATTTCTGAAGTACATATGTCACTCCTGCATGTATTGAGGATAGGATAGGTTTTCTTTAGATTTGTAGAACTTCTCTTGTCAATCTTTTGTATACTGGGATCAACTTTTGCTAGTAAACATTTAATTATTAAAAGAAAAAGAGTATAGTTGAGGGATTTTTTCAACTCTTTGGGTTACGGAAAACAATTATCTGACGTCCTAATTTTGAAGTTCCCTTACATGCTAGTATAATACAACAGAATAAATCATTTTTAGGCTCTCCATAGCCCTGGTATATGTAAAAGAAAATATTTCTAAAGTATCTGGAAAGGGTAATGAAACAAGTGATTGGTGTTTAAATAGATGGTGTCTTTCAGAAGCCTACGCTTCTGAAAGGTGACTGGATTAATCATTTCATTTCTTTCCAGAATTCACATCATCTGTGAGGAATGTTTATCTATGAAATTTCTAAGTGTACATACTTGAGTTTTATTTGCAAATTTAGATTTTTAATTAACACTGGAGTTGGTATGTTTGTGTAATAAAAGATGCAACCTTGCGTGTCTTTTGATTTAGCAGTAGGTTAGCACTTGGTAATTCTGAGTACTTTCCTGATGACATCTTGTTTCATGCAGGAAGTGGGGCTGCTTGAGGTTAAACATGGTTTGCTCCAAATTGCAGAAACTTTGGATTTCCTCCACAGCAATGCCCGTCTAATTCATCGGTCTATATCACCTGAGGTATAATGTTTTTTGTTTTTCCCATTTTTCTAACTTTGGGTTTCATATCATGCATATTGTTATTATTATGTCACATTAACATTTCTCAGTTCAATTTAAAGTACAAATTCAGAGATGACTGAGCTCGTGAGATACTGTTGCCAGATATATCCTATATCGGAAGTAAGGTGTTTCTTTGTGTTGTTCGCTGCACTAAGTAGATGAAAGAGGCTTTTTCTAGACCTTGTATGCACAACTCATTTCATATTTCCCCTATCGTGGGGTGTTAATTGTTCATTATTATGTTCTCCTCTTTGTACCTTTTCCTCTTGTAAACACACTTTGTTGTCATATTTATTGTTAAGATATTATTCTCAATCATATTTCTAGTGATAAAGCGTGCCTTCTTATTTTAGGAAAGAAAAAAGACAAGGTTATAATATGTTTGTTAAACACTATGGTATGTCATGTACCTTATGATTACTCGGCAGCAGTGTTGTGAAAAGCCGTAAGTGAGGCGAGGCTTAGCAGGTAGTGCTTATAGGGTGTGAGTTGACACGACTTCAATGAAGCAGTCGCTTCTTGGACAGATGCAAGAAGCAGATGAAATGATTGCTTCATATGTGTTTTAAAAAGAGTTGATTTTCTTAGAAGAAAAAAGAGATTTTTTTTTTAAAGCAAACTTGAAAATTAGTTTGCTGCAAAAGGAGATTAATCTGCTCCTTTCCATCACTGCTGGAGGTTAGAAATTTGCACCAGGTAATCTTCTTTCCTTCTTTTTCTTCCTTCTTCTTTTTGTGCTGGTAGCTGTGTTTCTGTCTCTTCATCTTTCTCGCTGTTCGGTTTAGTTCGCTCTAGTTTTCAGGGCTTCTTGTTCCATTCTTTCTTTGTTCTAAAACTATTTCTTTTTTGTTCTTTCTCTGTTTTTCTTTTTCCAATTCTGTTAAGTTTGTTTTATTGTAAGAAGTCTGCTTATAACTTGAAAGATTTGCTTATATACAATAAATACACACACACTCATATATTTGATTCCTTGCTTTTATTTTTTTAAATGGCCAAATGCATAAACATCCCCTTAAAGTTGGCATCAAAATTCCATGTAGACACCTCAACTGAGGCTTATTCCATTTGGACACTCGAACACCCGTTAAAGTGTACCTATTGGGCACTTGAGAGTCAAGATTCCACTTTAAAATGAAGTGTGCGATATCCAAATGAGCTGACAGGGAAAAAATGACTAATCAGTAAAATGATTTTAGAAAAACAATACTCTATTTTCTTCTTCTCCCCTCTATTTGCATTTTCAGCTCCAATTTTTTTTTTTTTTTTTAAAAAAAGGGAGTCCAGAATTCAAGTCACTATTACAGAGAACATCGGCAATAATGACTCTGTTTGTGGATTTGGAGAGGAAGAAATAAGATATTGTTCACACCATTCATACCCTCTGAAGATTTTCTACAGCAAACGATGAAGATGAGGTTCTTAGACAAAATGTTAGTTCTTAGTTGTTCTAATGGTTTAACTGCCTTTTTACTTAATGTTATGCTGATGGCATAATAGGATATCTAGAAACTGAATCTGACTGAGCAAGGCTGTTGTTGGTCTGAGCAATTTGTATTTTTTTTTTTCTTTCATGACCCTATCTTATTGTGGGAAATAGGCAACATTAAAAAGTTCCAACTATCAGAGAGAG
>JBDJHY010000008.1:2116725-2136007 GCA_039654485.1 Withania somnifera | reverse complement strand
AAGGGGTTTCCCCCCCCCCCCCCCCCCCCCATTGTCTGCGTGCTTTACAAATGAGCTCCTTATATGCAGCAGCATGCTGCAGCTCGTTCTATTGAAAAGGGATAAGGTTGCTTGATTGTGTGCTGCCAGCACTTTATGAAAAGTAGGGGTGGCAAAATCAAACCCAACGTTGCCAACCCATTTAGGTTCGGGTTGGTTATTGACCTGCCCATTCGTTAACTCGACCCATTTCAATCCATTAAAGATTGGGTTGATTCTAACCAAATAGACTTATGAGAAATTTTCAAAATATTTTTTTTAAAAATTTTATATTATATATAGTCATAATAAAGGAAAAAAAATAATTTTATTAGGTACTATAAGTTTAGAAAAGAACAAAAAAAGCAATTAAAACTCAGTAGAAATTGGACGGGTTGAGTTATAACCCATTTTGAACCAACCCGTTTTGGCCCAAGCTAATTTGGGTTGGGTTGGATCTTGACCCATTTGTTGCATTCACCTGTTTTGACCTGCCCAAATTTGACCCAACCTGCCCAATTGCCACCCCTAATGAAAAGCTCCATATTGTGGCAGGTTCTGGATTCTATAGCAGATTCAAATTGTTCTATTCAAAAGGGACTGGGTTTTGACTAGATCTAGGATCTAGGTATGGTCATGCCTAGATTTAGAGGGAGGCAGAGGTGCTGGTAGTTGGAAAGGGAAAAGGGGAAGTGTTTGACAACTGGTCTGTAAAGGAGAAATCAGTTGGCCGGAAGTCGGGCATTGGAACAAGGATAGTTGAGGTTGAGGGACTGGCTTGGGAAGAAAGGGCGGGGGGGGGGGGGGAGTTGAGGTGGGGTGCTCATTTCAAAGATTAGGAAGGGAAGAAAGTTTTTTTTTACTATGGCTACTGATAAAGAATATTGCAAGGACGAGGGGTTGGGCATGAGGAGGCTGTTTTGCGAGAGGTGTGGGTCATAGTCCTGGAAATAAGAGATGCTTGTGGGTGGAGGCTGTGGGATGGAGAAGTCTGACCCTTGCGACTACTGCCTCAATTTTCTTGTAGAGCTTCTACTTTAGCCTTCTCTTTGCATTCTTTCAAATTTTATTGGTAAATTACATGATACATCTCCTTTTAAGTCCTTATTCGTTGCCTTGTCTCTGACTTTACATTTCTACCTTTTCACCTTTGATGTCAATACCTTCTTTTACCCATTGAGTAAAAAGTATTTGACGAATAACTTGTTTACCCATTGTTCCTTTCAAGTGCAACCTAAATAGTTTACTGGCTTTGCCTGTTTTCTGTATCAAGCTTCTGTATGTCAGAAGTTTTTTTGCTGCTTTATACTACTAAGTTTATCTTATCCACAAAAAAGAAGGTTTGATTGGGCCACTGAATTCCAGAACCATTTAATAAGATACGCGTAGCGCGTATATCTTACTCTCCTTAAACCCCACTTGTGGGACCAGATTGGGTATATGTTTGTTGTTGTTGGTGTTGAGAATGAAAGTGGCTCAATGAGAAACAGTGAGAATGAAGTTGCATATCAATCAAATGTAGTGCCTCCACAAAAGAATTTTTTACTATTATTTATGTAGGATTAAAATACTGGAACAACCAGTTAAGAGTTACAAGCCATTACAAGGTGGTTGCACTCGTTAACTGTGTATGAAACAGGGATTCCTTTGACGTGGCTTTTTGCTAAGTAGGACAAGCATCTATTGGACTGCAAATTCAATGAATGGAGTTAATAAAAACAATATGAAATGATCCTTTCCACATATTCTGGAGTTCTGCAACTGAGGTCTCTCTGTGTCTCTTTTCTCATTCACTTGTTTTTACTTCGCACACTGATGTTTTTTGATCTGTTTGAACATTATTGTTAATGAACATAATATATATTGGCTTTGATAAGTCTCGACATTTCATTGGGTTCGCACCATAATGGCGTCAAAGCTACTTATTAAATGATTGGATATTCCATCAAAATTTCCCCATCAGGTGTGCATGCTGGTATTCCGTTTCTGCACCAAAAAATCTTAAAAAACATAATTTTTCTGATACATAATGTCCATGACATAATTTTCTCATATTCCAAATGATTCGAAGAATGCCTAACATCATGGTGTTCCATGTTGCCTTGTGGCCAATCCTCTTTATACTCCAACAGGTGATTGTTTTTGCTGCTTACGTTGTCATAACCTAGGAGAATGCAATTCTTTACTTTCTATCATCCAATGTAACGGGATACCAGTTACTTGGATGCATTTGAAAATCTCAAGGTAAAATGTAGAATAAATTATCTATTACAACTGGAAAGAACTCGAGATGATCTGAAGACAAGCAAAGATCCATACGAAAGATCATGATACATTTTTTGCTCCATATTGGGACAAACATTTTTTGCTCTTTGGGCTTCTGATATACATACTTACATAGGTCTTAGTGCTCTAAAAACAAAGCTATTACAATGGTGTTGTGAATCTACAGTGTAATAAGATATGATCAGTAATAGTGTCTGGTGCCACACACTATGTGAAGAAAGCAACCACTTTAGGTGCTCTTAGTATCCCAGAATTTCCTTGACACCTCCCTCCTTTCCCCTCTTAAGTGTTACTTTAATGTGATTAAAGAATATGCTTATCTAGCCGGCGATGACTTGTGTTATTCATTAAATGTAAAATTTCTGTATTAAACTAGTTTATCTATCAGATATCATGTAATGGAGGTGAAAGTTACTAAAAGTATCTTTGTTACATTATGGATCGTCAGGAATATGATGTTGAAGATTCTCTTATACCACTTCAGCCATCACTCGACTACACTGCACCAGAGCTGGTTCGAAGTAAGACATCTTCTGTTGGGTGCTCCTCTGATATTTTCAGTTTTGGATGCCTTGCCTACCACTTGATTGCTCGGAAGCCTTTATTGGACTGCCACAATAATGTGAAAATGGTACTTGCAAATTTAGTTGTTTTCTGTAACTTAATGACTGGCAACTGCTTGTAGGATCCTGATAGTAATCCTGGGTTGTTCATAGTAGATTTCTACTCATTATATCTGTCTTTATCTGACTGCATTTTCCAACTGAAATGGAATATTACTACCAAAACTGAATTGTACATGCGGAATAGTCCCCAGAAATCATGATCCCAGGCCGATACTTGACATGTACCCTAATGCCTCCTTGCTGCTTTCAAAGCTACACTTTATAAGCTAATAAGATATTCAATATATGTACCTACCTACATATATACTATATATACACACACATATATATTATATATACACACACACACACACACACACCCCAAATATCCAATCGACCTATAGTTCATGACCATGTGTGTAGTCAAAGCATCCAAGTTAGGTGTGACCAAAGTTAGCGTGGATTCCACACCTACTCCCAAATGGAAACTATTTGAAAGTTCAAATACTACTCTTTTCTCATTCCAAAACTTTATATGTAGCCACCAGGTATATCTCTGAAATTATCCTGCAATTTCTTTCTCAAAATGTGTGATCATTGAGGATAAATTGAGTTAGTGATCTAGGCCAAAGGGAGTAGGGGTGTTCTCTTGTTTATGTCTTAATCTGTAGATGAACCTTACATGTTCTTGTAGGGGGAAAATGTGGTGCGATCATTAGTGTTTAGTTACTCATGAACCGAAATTTCTTTTATCAATAGGAATAGCTACTCATGAACCTAAGTTTCTTTTATCAATAGGAATAATTCTCTCAATTGAAACTATTAAAACTTGTTACTTAACCAAGACATTTTTCTTGAGTGAGACATTTGTTTTTTTTACCAAAATCGATGTTATTTGGCAGTCATGAAAGTTAAATATTGTACGTTGTTGCATATCTAATGTATCCTCTTTGAGATGTAATGTTGTGTCAGTTGAATATTTAATGAAAAATGACTTTGGAATTATTGTTATTCTTATTTGAGGGTTTCTTTTTATAATAGTGGTCCTTGTACAACTTTCTTGCAGTACATGAATAATTTGAATTACTTATCCAGCGAGGCTTTTTCTGCCATTCCTCAAGAACTAGTTCCAGACTTGCAGAAAATGCTTTCTGCAAATGAGGCTTTGAGACCAACGGCCATGGGTTTTACAAGTAACCATTATCATTGTTTTAATGTCTTGCGAGCATCATGCATTTTTATATCAACCCATTTTCTTTATCTTTCTGGTAGTTTTATTTTATTTTCAAGGAAGTAGAATGAAACAGATGTATCAGGAATACCACATCATAGAACCTTGATATTTTAGAAAGGCATAATACAAAAGTGTGCTCTTTAACTTGGTCTCAAATTATAAACTATGACTTTTAGCTTTGAGTGTGCACTAGTAGAAACTTAAACTTGTATAGAGTTGAACAAGTAGAGATACACGCCCTACATGACGTCCTATTGTGTATTATGCCACATAGGACACATTTGTCTGCTTGCACAACTTTATACAAGTTTAAGTGCCTACTTGTGCACACCCAAATTTAAGGTCATAGTTATAATTTGAGGTCTAGTTAAAAGTTCATTTTTATGTGTTAAGGCTTTTAGAAAACAATTTAATTTTTTGTATTGTTTTCTTCATTTTCTATTATGTTCCTTTTGATTGTAGACAACATTTGGAAGCATTTCAAGGAGTGCAATATCATCATGATTAATCTTCATTCATTTCACACATACATACTACTTATCATGTTGAAATATTGTGAAAAAGCTTGCATCATCTAAAGGGGGTTGTTTATCTCTAAACGTTTAATGATCAATTTGAATTATGTGACAACACATTAATACTCGCTGAACTAGAGGGCATATTCCTTTGGTTTATCAAAACTATTTATTCTTCTAACCAAGTGAAATTTAGAGCTCATTTGTTTGTACTTAATGAAAGCCTTTAATCATTAAGATTTTGAACAAAATTTTAATATCATTAGGAGATATTTTTATATGAATAATTTTTACCACCACTTTATCCACAATCACCAGACATTACCGCTGCCTTACAACCACCACACCATTACCATTACCATCACCAACCACTAGCCACTACCTTAGTCCTCTGTCTTCATAACCTCTTCCAGACATTGCTGCCAGCTAGTACCTTCAGTCACTGTCACACCTATCACCTTTATTATTATTATAATAATAATTATATCTAGCGCAAACATCACCATCTTCCGCCACCTTCACAACCACATCAACCACTTCCACCACTGCCGTCAATCCTTATTACCAACCGTCTCCACCATCACAACTGGAACTGTCGTCAAGTACTATCAAGCCATTGTCAACTACTACATTCTTCAACCACAACTACCACCATTTTTATTGTCGTCATCGTTGCCTCCACTATCAACCATTACCACCACTATGGCCAGACCCTATTACTGAGTACTCCCACCATTTCAACTAGCGGTTCTACTAACTACCACCGACACATCGTCAACCATTATACATTCCCCAGTCACCACCATCAGCACTGCCAACAACTAACATGAACCAACATCACTATCACAACAATCATCACTACTACCATGTACCACCATCACATCAATCACTACTATACGAATCACCTCCATCATCACAATACTAGCCACTAGCACTAACATTACCACCACCACCACCACCACCACCACCACCACACACCATCTCCACCTTTCACTAATATACATAAATGTGTCATTTTTGTTATCAAATAATAATTTTATTTTATCAAAAATTTATTGTTTAATATCTAATTATTTTTATTTGAAGTGAGTATTTTTTATAGTTATAAATAAATAAGTTATACACATTCAGATGTTGAAAAATAAACTGTCATGATCATTCAGTGCTTAGATCTAGAAACAATATCTTAATCATTCAAATGTGATTAAGACTCTTAATCTTACAACAACAATAACAGACCCAGTATATTTTCACGCATCGTGTGGTCTGGGGAGGTTAGAATGTATGCAGTCCATACCACTATCGAGGTCAGGTAGAGAGGCTATTTTCGGAAGACCCTCGGCTCAAAACAGTATAATATACAAAATATAAGTTATAAAATAAAATTTAAACTAGCAAATTTAAAATATAAAATATAAAACGCATAATATACTGGCAACACATAATAGTAAGAAAAAACAAAAAGCAATAGGAAAAACAATACGATACAATACGATAACAACAAATGCAAGGCTATGAACACATATTAGTAAACTCACAATACATGAAGCAACCAACCTACCCAAAACTCTGGGAGCCAGACTCTACCCGGTTCTATGACTCCTGAACTTCTACGACAACAAACCTACTACCCAACAAAGACTAACCCCAAGCCTACTAACCCACTGCCCTAATACCTTAATGAAAAAATGGGTTTTTAACTTTTCTCTTTGTTGAGAAAAGTTTATTCTGCCCATGATACCAAGGTTTTAAACCCGAATATCCCAGTTTCAATGATCTGATCATATAATTGAGAAATTGGCATTGGTGTAGATTGATGATATGTGATTTTCAAATCACCAAGAAAAATAGAAAGGAAAGAATAGTTAAGTGTTAGAACAATCAAAAAGAATGATTAAATGTTAGGACATGACATGCAAGTCAAAGTGTGAAATAAAATGATTTTTATTAACTAATAAGCTATTTAATTTTTAGCCATTGTTTTGTAATGTGTTCAGTTGAGGTGAATACTCTGGAACCAAATTCATTCTTGTTTAGCTGAGATTGAACTCTGCTTTGTCAAACCATAATGACAAGAATATTTAATCATCTTTTATTTTTTAATGAATGACAAGAATAATTGATCTCAGGAGGCAAATGTGATTGAGAAGTGTAGTTTATGCATTCCTGTTTTTGTAGATATTTATCTACTTATTTGGAATCAAACTTACTCGTGAAGAAATTAACATTTTTATCTAATAAATGTCTCTTTCCTTACAGGTTCATCTTTTTTCCGTGACGACACTAGGTTGCGTGCTCTTCGCTTCCTGGATCACATGCTTGTATGGTTCCATATTTTATCTTGAGCATGCTTGCAGGAATATATGCTATATTTTTGGCAACAGTACAGTGTTGCAACATGTGTGAAGCTTAAGAATATTGAAGAAAACTTTTCATTTTGCAGGAAAGAGATAACATGCAGAAATATGAGTTTTTAAAGGCATTATCTGACATGTGGAAAGATTTTGACTCCCGTGTACTGCGTTATAAGGTTGGAAGGTCATTCCTGTTTACAAGTTATCTTTGATTTGATAAGTCAATATTCAATACTGGGATCTTCTGTTGCTTAATTACTCCCTTTTAATTGCTTTCACAATTTTGAATGAGGAGAGAATTATTACATTTATATTATGATGCAGGTTCTTCCTCCACTTTGTGCAGAGCTCCGGAATGTGGTAATGCAACCTATGGTTTTTCCCATGGTTCTAACCATTGCAGAATCTCAGGTATTGTCTAATTTGATGCTCGTGTAGCTGTTACTCTTGGCTAGTTTTTAATTCAAAGCTGAGATCCACCAATTATTTTTACATTTGAGTGTGTTTGAATTGTTGCATAACATCATCCCTTCAATCTTGTTTCTTGCCAGCTGAATGAGATTTTTAGTGATTTGATAAGGTGGCGCTGTAGTCCCACTCCTGAAGTAAACATTACTATGGATCAGTCAATAACTGGACCTATTTAGTGACTTAAAATGGCTATTTAGGCTGTGAAGCAGAAGATTGTAACGAGAAACTGTTTTGGAAAGAAGCATGTTATGTATATTATCAATGACTAGAACAATTTGTGGATTGTTTGTTCAGAAACGTTGTGTAATTTTAAACAGTTGAAACACACCCTATTATTGAATGTAGATAAATTTGCGAAGATATCTTTAGAGAATTGAGACTAACTTTTTCTTGAGAAAGGCAACAATGTTTATTTATATCTTTAGCACAAACAACTCAAACTAACTTTTCCTGCCTAAATTCTGGAAAATAAGAAGACGCATGAACTGAGCTAACTAACTGATTGAGTTATGTATACAAAATAATCTTAACTCACCACCCACTGAGCCAATCTAATCTACCAGTCTGCCATTCACAAAGCACTGCAGGTCCGAGATATTTTCTGTACATGCTGGCTTACTAATTTACTTAGTTCTGTCAACTAATATCTCACATCTTTTCTTATACGTCTGCATAGCTCAATCCTGTCGTATACATCTTAATCTAGTATCCTAATGTGATTTATCTTGTCCTGTGTTTTGTCCCTGTAATTTCCATTTCATATTCATGTTTGCGTAGCTCAATCTTGTGTTTACAACCACCACCACCACCACAACAACAACAACAACAACAGCACACCCAATGTTATCCCACAAGTGGGGTCTGGGGTAGGTCAGTCTGCAGCCTTACCCCTACCTTGCGAAAGTAGAGAGGCTGTTCCCTATAGACCCGTAAAGGATAATAAAATCAAGTATGAAAAGGGAGATACAACAGTGAAGCAGTAGCAGTCATACTGAACGTAATGTTTGATTTAGCTTGCTCTGTGTTTTCTCCTTGTAATAATGTTGTATTCCAGAAAATGTTTCACATTGTAAATGTACTATTGCATATTCAAGTCATCTTTTTTGTCTCATATTGTTCACCTTTCTTTTGTTGAATCTATAAAATTAATTTGTATATCAGTAGAATGATTAATCATAATTTTTCCGAGTGAATTACAATGACTCATCTTTATATGCTGTGCCTTTATGATCAACTGATCCACTCCTTCTGTACGTTTATTATCTATTACTTTCGTGTAGTATGACCAATTGAATGGTCCACTGCAGGATAAAAGTGATTTCGGGATATCTATCCTGCCAGCTCTTATTCCTGTCCTAAACGGCGCAGCAGGTGAAACATTATTACTACTTGTTAAGCATGCAGAGCTTATTATCAACAAGGTATGACAAAGTTGCTGCTGAATTTTGGTTGTTCTTCTAATTGTTTTTAAGCTGGTCATTTTTTAACAATTGCAGCACGGATAAATATTCAAATTGCAACACATATATTCAAACTTGTGATAGCAATGTCCCTAAACACCTTACAACAAATGGGGGAAAGAAAAGTAAAAACGAAGAAAGGAAAAGAAAACCAAGCTTGACTATGAAGAAAGCCGAGTACTATAGGTTTTCTCTGCAGAGTACTATAGGTTTTCTCTGCAGAGTACTATAGGTTTTCACTGCTGACAGGGCCAAAAGCTTTACATATGCCTTTTCTTTGAAGCTAGGAAGGCATTTGTAGTTTCTCATTCCTGCTTGTCTTTGTTGAATCCTTACCCTTACCTAACTCTGTTTTTTTAATAATTTTTCGATTAAATAAATCTTCTATTAAATCAAATAGTACCAAGACGGTGATGATCCACAGTCAGACATCCAGCAGAATTAAAATCTCTGCAAACTCAGTTGCTACATTTCTATTACTCTAGCAGTGCGAATTCTGACTGCATTCAATCTTAATATGGGGAATACAATCTTTCATCCCCTCAAAAATCCTACTATCGTTTCCTCCCAGGTAATCCATAATCTACATAACAGAACAGACCTCCATAGTTGTCTAAACCTCTTTATCAGCCTTCTGTCCCAGACAACAATTAGAGAGGGAACAACCACAAGGTTACACCCCAAAACTGTACGCAGCGCTGCTGAATGGCCTAGAATTTAGTCTGTCACTCTCAGCTGCTCCAAATTTCTTTGCATCACCCAAAACATCTGCCAAACAAAATTGGAATGGTTGAAAAGGTGACTGACTAATTCTGTTGGCTATTCACGCATGCTACACTTACCACAGAGATTAAGTCCTCTCTTTTGCAAATTATTTACAGTGAGGCAAGAATCATTTGTGGGAATCCACCCAAAACAAGCAACTTTCTTGTTTCCGAATAAAACTTCCAGGACCAGTTTCGTTTCCTGAATTATCTTGTCGATTAATTTATAATAGGAAATGAAACTTCTCCATCACTGCTGCTTTCCCAGATTAAGCTATCATATTTGCCTTCAATTGGAAGTGCAGTATTTAACTCTGTAGCAAGATGCTTACATTCCCAGTCCCAAATCACTGAAATTTCTGAGCTTGCTAAAGTTCATTTTCTACCAATGGCCAAACAATGCATATCCTTTAAGTGAGTGTTTTCCATCCATTTATCCACCCAATGTCTGGCCTTTCTTTCTTCTCCAATTTTCGAGTTGTATGAGCACTAAATGCATCCCAACAATTTCTCATTTGCCTCCATATAGCTACTCCTTAAGGAGACTTCACTAGCTTAATAAACTAGGTCTTCCTATCCATTTTTAACAATTACCTTCTTCTAAAGTTCTCTAGTCCATGTTGAAGTTTCAATACCATTTATGTTGCAATCTTTTGTTATGGAAATTCAAATTTCTAACTCCCGCACCTCGAACCTTTCTATGATGAATGACTATCCACCATTTTACGAAATGGTATTTCCAGTTAACACTTCCACCTTCCCATGAGGCATCACATCTGATGTTGCTTAGCTTCTTCAGAATATTTGTAGTGATTGGAAGCAAAAACATGAGATATGTTTGTATACCATCTAGTACTCTATTGATGAAGCTATGAATTTCGCCAAGGGAGTCCATGATTTAATGTAGGCATAATACATAAACATGCCTTTAACTTGACGTTAGATTTTATCCATGCCCTTCAACTTTGGTTGTACACAAATAGACACTTAAAATTGTATAAAGTTGAATAGGTAGACACACATGTCCAATGTGGAATAATACATTTAGGACACCATGTAGAATACAAAATTTCTACGTAAGACGCTCGTGTCTACTTGTTCAATTTTATACAAATTTAAGTGCATACTTGTGCACAACCAAGGTTGAAGGGCATGGATAAAATTTGAGGTCAAGTCAAAGGGCATGTTTTTGTATTATGCCTTTAATATATATATATATATGTATAAGTAGTAAAAGTAATTACTGACCTGCATAGTCTCTATATACATAATAGTGTTTTCTGAGAAAGGGTGTTCAACTGACGACTCTTCGGTTTATGTGGTTCTGCAATTGCAATGCACTAGTCACCAAAGTCAACCATCCTAAGAGTTAAATGCTGTATTTTTCACGGTGCCAATTTCTTCTTACCGCATTATTTTTTTCTTGGCCCCAATTATAGACCCATATATACTGTAGGCACCCTGTGACTTAATACTTGGTGCTTGTTTGAGTCATTTGGTTGCCACTCATCTCATCTTCTCATTTGTAGGCTAGTCAGGACCACTTAATCTCACATGTCCTGCCCATGCTTCTCAGAGCATATGATGATACTGATCCACGCTTGCAAGAGGAAGTCCTGAAGAAGACTGTAGCGCTTGCCAAGCAACTTGATCTTCAGGTAATTAATGCCTTTATTATTAAAAATAGTCGCATCATTTGGTTGGGTGAATTGATGTTAATGTCCATTTTTATCAAGTTCACTGGTTATATCCAGAAAAGGAAAAGGAAAAGGAAAAAAGACGTATAATGTGTTCCTCTTATGAAGTTTCAATGCTGATGAAGATCTTCAGACACCTCTAACTTGATTAAGAACGAGAGTGCAAAAATGAAGTGAAAATAGGGGATAGGGATGCAGGGTGGTCAGAGGCATGCTTTTGAAGATCTATTCTCTTTTTTTCAAAAAAATCATCTTGGAGATTGTGTAATGCTTACTCTCTTAGTTTGTGATATAATGGTGAAAGATTTGTGAGGCAATACTTGCAGAGACTACCTGCTATCTTCTTTAGATGTGCATCATATAATGGAGAGTCAATAAAGTGGGTTGAGAACCATGAGGTCTCAGGTTCAAATCCCTGCAGAGTCAAAAACACTATTTGATTTCATCATCTGTTTTGAGTTGTCTCTTTAGTGGAGACTCATTGAAAAGAAAACATTTGACTTAGGAACTTGATGATGATAGTGAAGCGCACATAAAGCGAGGTGAAGCGCTCAACATGTTTTGAGCCTCCCTTTAGGTCTTAACGTGCCTTGGATAACACTACATGATATATAGACTTCGACACCTACCCTCTACTAAAGTCATTCAAAGTGAAAGCAGTTCTGATCAAAGACAACTTCTAAAAGAAGAGAAAAGAGCTCACCTAAAGCTATTTGAAGTAAGGGATTTCACTTGCCTGCCTTAGATAGAGTTTTGTATAGCCTAGTGCTTCGTGTTTTCTATTTCTACCATATTATCTATCTACTGTCGATTCTAGTTCACCCATTTCATACACGACCTAAAATTGTAATCTTTTTATGAAAATCTAACTCGGTGCCTTTTATCAAGTAAAGGCTCGTGGTAACGCTCTTGTAGAAATAGGCACTATTTGGGTTGGTCTAACTCCTTGGCTTGGAGAAGTTTTATAAGCTTTGAATGGTAGCCTACCTAAGATAGCGAAATTCCTTGTCGCATAAGTAGCGAACTACATGAATGGTGTAACGACCGCCCTTATATCTCTGATATGGACATGGTAAAATCGAGTTCTCCATGAAGATGTGGAGTATGAACGGGAAGATGTGGAGTATGAACGGCGAACGGGAAGATGTGGAGTATGAACGGCTAGACGATAAGACCCGTGCACCTTAACTGTAGCTTTACAGTGACAACCTTTAATCGAATGTGTATGATAGGTGGGAGATGATGACATACAACAACCAATCCTGATAGACCACTCTTTCATCTAAGGATGCCTAACTGTTGCACCGATCATTTGGGGGAGGTGGGATACTATGAGGTGGGTAGTTTATCTAGGGAGGATGCCTCCTAATGAGTAACAGAGGTGATTCGGGAGTCCTGTGTGGAAGGATTATCTCTCAACGAATCAAAGGTCTAATGACTCCTAAGAGCTCTTAACGACGGATTCGTTTGGAATCTCACTGTCGACTCATCACATTCGGGGGTTGAAGGAGGGCCTAAGGGTTCGATTGTTCTCCGATTCAAGTGGTACTTGAGTTGGGTTTAAAACGTTGTGAGAGTGATAGAGGTTTGGCCAACTCCCCACCCCTTTAGGCCTTCTAGATACTTAAAAAACATCACTTTGAAATCTAAAAGAAAGGAGAAATTGGGCCATCTTCCCGAGAGAGTCTTTCCGTGGACATGCTATTGAACTAGTTCTTTAGTCGTTATCTGTCACAAATATTACTAGTACCTATTTGAGACATGTATTTGGTTCCTGTATGCAAAAGAGACTTTTTTTTTGTTTACATAAAATATGTTACCTTCTTGAAATATGAAATTAATAATTGCAACTGTTCCTTTTGTAGCTTCTAAAGAATTTGGTTATATTTATTACTTTGAGTTGCAAGCCATCAGTTAGATTACAGTTGTAATGGTGTAGCTTTTTTGTGGCCTCTGACCATACACTGTAGCGGAAAGTAGTATTAAATATGACTGATCTTTGTCACAGTGGTTAGTGGATGTCAACCATGCTAATGTAATTTGAGTAATGGTGTTGCTGTTTCAGCTTTTAGCATGCACTATCTTCCTTCTGTTAATTTCATGCTTTAATTGTTTACAAAATGTTAATAATTTCATTGTTGGGCAGGAAAAGTTAATATTCAGCATAAAAGCCAGTAATTTTAATGTGAAATTGACTAATAAAGTCCCTTGTATTATTTGTATATCAATAAAGTCATTCAACTTATACCTTTGTTTTCTAAAAAAATAACTCTAATCAGGAAAAAGAACTGTTTCCAATGGAAAGAGGACTTGGACAGCTCCCACAAACATAACAATTTTTGGCCAAACACCCAAATCCAGTTGATACCCAATAACTAATCCAAAACCACAGATTTTTTAGTCAAATTAAGTTCCTTGTGTTTTCAGAAAACACATCCGAATTTGTGGGATACTTTGCAGAATTAGCTTATGGACCATTTGATTTGCGAGGTAGTTAAGACGCTTATAGGGGCATTTTTAAGTTAATTTGATTTTTGGGTATTGTTACTATATTCATTCCTAAAGAAACTAATGGCTTTAGAATACGAAGTCAAAAACATCAAAAGTTCCTTGTGTAGTTGGATATAATTCTGTAAATGCACAAAGGTACTCCTAATCACACTTTATAATTTAAATGATGCTAGTCTTTCCATCTCAAATTGGGCAATTATTATCAGAAATAAGAACAAATGGGAGATTATCTCAAATTTTTCTAGACCTGAATTAAAAATAATTAAGTCACAAGTGCTGGATGCACAATTAATTATTATTTTAGCACTTGAAATAACTGAAGTTTAAAGTTTGTAAAGAGAAGTTTAAAATTTCTTAATGAGTTTGAAGACAATCAAGAGGAAAAAAAGTTAACATTACCAAATAACTGAATAGAATTGAAGATATTTGGAGAAGTGGTCACTGAAGAGAAAGTAACAACCCTTATGAAAATACTCAAAAGTTTAAGTTTGTGGGGCTGTTTCAAGTCATCTTTTGGGTGGAGAAAGTTCTTTTTCTGCTTAGAGCTATTTTTCAGAAAACAAGTTATAAGTTGAATGAATTTACAACAAAACATATCCAGTATGTTGCCACCAAGTGGGATCTGGGGAAGTTAGAGTGTAGGCAGTCCATACCTCTTAGAGGTGGGATAGCGAGGTTGTTTCCGATAGACCCTTGGCTCAAGACCTAAGTTGAATGAATTTATTGATGTACAAATAAGATAAATGACCTAGTTAATTTGAATAGTTAAGTGACCATTTGTCGATTATTCAAGATTTAAGGAAAATACTGACATATTATTTTGTAAGTGTTGATCCTTTATTAGATATTTCATCTGGAGTTAATGTACTTTGAATTATGAAGATTGTTTACAGCTGGTTATTATGCATATGGTAAGCTTTTGTTGCCATTAGTTTTCTGGAACAGGATTACAGTATAAGTATTCTCTCTCTTTTGTTAGACATTGATGTAATCTGCGTATGTGGTCGGGGAGATGTTAATGCTTGGATGTAAATGTCAAACCTTGATGCGTTACTACATATGTGGTAGGGTATTGATTAATGCGGATATGAGTGAATATGAATCTTATGTTCTGGAAAACTATTATCACTGCTGTTAACTTGGATTAGTTTCATATTTGTCTTTGTAAATGCTTATTTGTTCATGTATTTGTCTTTTTGCAGTTAGTAAAACGGGAAATCATGCCTCGTGTTCATGGTTTGGCACTGAAAACGACTGTTGCTGCGGTACACAGTTATTATTTTGTTCAGGAATGTTATGGCATGAGTTTCTCTGGAGCGTTATAACTGTATATAAATACACCAGAAACTCCTGAATATTCGGGAATTGATATTCATAGCAATTCTCATCTTCCAGGGCAGAATACTGCTTGTTTTGACAGGATGATTGCTTTGGCACGTCAATTTCCTTAACTTTTTGGGTCACATTAGTTTTTTTTAAACTTTGTGAACATATCTAAATAATTATTTCTTCATCCATAGTTCCGTTTCTAGTGTCACTGATTGTTGTTAAGCTAGGCCCTCCTCTGGGTTTGTTGAGCAAGTTGATGTCCTGATTGTTGATAAGCTAGACCCATCTTTGGTTTGTTGACCGAGTTTAAGATTGATAAATGACCTTTCTCTTGTCAGGTGAGGGTCAATGCATTGTTATGTTTGGGAGACATGGTCCACTCGCTGGACAAGTCTGCTGTTCTAGAGATCTTACAGACAATCCAACGTTGTACGGTGGTTGATCGTTCTGCACCAACTCTTATGTGTACCCTTGGGGTAGCCAACTCCATCATGAAGAAGGTATACTGATTACTTGTGCTTTAAACGATAATGTCTAATTGCTTACATAGCTTTTACTTGAATTTACTTTTCCTCAGAATGGGATAGAATTTGTGGCAGAACATGTCCTTCCACTTCTCATGCCTCTTCTCATTGCTCAACAATTAAATGTTCAGCAATTTGCAAAGTACATGGCTTTTGTGAAGGAGATTCTCAGGTATTACCATTTACATCCATCTGCTAATATTCATTGTATATCTCCCCGTATGTCATCTATGCATGTAGACCCTTAAGAGAGGGGGGCAAATTTCAGATGATAAAAGAACATTGGTGAGCTGACTGATAACTGGTATATTCTTGTTCTGTTTTATTATTTCCATCATGAATAAAATTAGATTGGATACCAACTGCAAAACTTGTTTGCTTCAGTCTTTGTTTTTGTTCAGTATTGTCAAAGGCATGCTTAAAACATACTTCAGTCATGAAGTGAGCCTCAAAGCGTGTTGAACACATGGGTTGCTTAATGTGAGGATTAGTATCGTCATCAACGTCCTAAGACATACTTTTCTTTGCCAATGACCCTATCTTGAAGAGACCAACACTAAACAATTGATATTTCACTTTTTGTAGTAAATTATTGATAATTTTTTTTCCACATATTTGTCATTCATGCTTACAATTATTAGTCTTGGACTAAACTATATATATATATATATATATATATATATATATTTTCTCCCTGTCTTTTTTCATTAAAAATAAAACATATGTTTATTTGCGCTTAACCCCAACAGTTGCTTAATGGAGAGGCTCCCCATCCCACTCCAAAAGAAAAAAGGGTCACAAAGGGAAACCAACGAAAAACAGTTTAACATCTCTAAGAAATGGCATGTTGTAATGTGTTTTCTTTGATCACAAGATTCTTCCCTTCTGTATGCTTATAGGCTTGCATAGTTTCTAGGGGTGGAAATTGGGCGGGTAAGGTCAAATTTGGGCGGGTCAAAATGGGTCAAGGCAACAAACGGTTCAGGATCCAACCCAACCCAAATTAGCTTGGATCAAAACGGGTTATAACCCAACCAGTTCAATTTTTACTAAGTTTTAATTGCTTTATTTGTTATTTTATTAACACGCAGTATCTAATAAAATTAATTTTTTACTCTATTATGACTATATAACATAATTTTTTTAAAAAATAAAATATTGAACAAGATTTCTCATAAGTCAATTTGGTTTACATATCAACCCAATCTTTAATGGGTGAAGTTAACAAATTGGTGGGTCAATAACCAACCTGAGCCTACACGAGCGGGTTGGACGGATTGGGCTTGATTTTGCCACCCTAATAGTTTCTGCCCTACTTTACACCTATTGACTTCCATTAGAGAGATCTTCCTAGATGTATTGGGTTTTTAATTTATATCATTTCCATTTATTTCTTTTTTAATTTCTGTCATGCACCTTTTTATTGGGATACAGGAAGATCGAAGAGGAGCGAGGAGTGCCACTGAGCGACTCTCGTAAACCAGCAGTAAATGTAAAATCATCTCTTACAGTTGATGCTCAGATGCCTGGACAAGTGAACAAAACCAGTGTGAGTCGCAGCCTGTCATGGGATGAAGACTGGATTCCACCGAGAGGACCTTCAACCAGCATACAGTCTTCTACGACATTGCCTGCTCAGTCTGCTACTGCAGGACAGTCAATCCAAGTTACTTCTGGTCCTTCACAGTCATATATGACATCTGGTGTATCTAGCCAGCAACTATCGTCTTCATGCCCTGCAGTTGATCTGGAGTGGCCTCTTAGACCTTCGTCTACCATCCGAGGCGATTCTGAGAAACAAGCAGAGAACAACGGGGAATCGGCTTCAAGTCTCGATGATATTGATCCTTTTGCTAACTGGCCTCCCGGACCTAGTGGCTCCTCAGCTGCTTCTCTCTCTTTGAACAATGGAAGAATAGGCCCGTTCACAAACAGACCCGTGTCTAACAGTAGTGCAACTCTTCTGAATGGTTTGGACTCTCAATCAAACGTCCTTGATTCTTGGGCTTTCAGCTCCCAAATTTCTTCTCAGCCCTTGAGACAGAATCAGGGAATAACATTAATCACTGATAGTCTCAGTAGTGGTTGTCTTGACCCACAGAGTTCACTTGGATTTATGAAACATAGTCAAGGGTTATCTTCAGCTTTGAGTGCTTCTAGTGGTCGAGCAACTGATATTGGATCAATTTTTTCCTCCAACAAGGGTGAGCAGACTGCTCCAAGGTTGGCTCCACCTCCATCAACTGCTGTTGGCAGAGGAAGGGGAAATCAAGGGCAACTCAGGTCCTCAACATTAGGGTCTAGTAATGCAAAGTCTCATCCAGAGAAGCCCCCTCTACTGGATTTGCTCTAATTGCCAACATGCAGATCCCTTGTGATGCGAGTCTGGCGATCTAGTTCATACCAATCTGCGGAGCTGTTGATACCTCGTGATTAAAGATTTTTCCAGCAATGTCATGGAGAAACCTGTTCATACTCTTGCTGCATGGCAGTGTTTTCCCTGGGTAGGCGCAGATTGTAGTAGAGTGGCTTGTTTAGCATTTTTATTCTTAAAAAATCCTATAATTTGTTGAACAAGGGTTGCCCCGTATTAATTGTATTTTTAAAGGGAAAATAATAAAAATGGGCTGCATATACAAAATAATTAAATTTACATAGCTAAAAAAATAAAAATTACACCCGCATAGCTCCGTTTTTCGTTGTATGTATACATTTATACAAGTTATACATCCTTCTTGTATTATAATTGTACACAAATTTATAAACTTGTATGAATGTGTATAAAAAAAGAGGTGTTTGTTTATACATACTTTCAAACTATTTGTTTAAAATTTTATGAACTTACAAAAAATAGTTTAATATTATTATACCCCTTTATTTGCACACACAAAAAAAAAATTAAAAAAATAGAAGAACAGAAAAAGCAGAACAGTTGGGACTTAGACTCCGCGTTGGCGCTTTAAAAGTGCCGAAACGTGGGTCGTTTTGTGCAATATTTTACATTTGATCCAAATCATCATAAAGGATAATTTTTCCATTTATGGAAGCAAGTGGCTCTCAACGATGTTTAAGAGATGATGAAAGAGACGGCTAGCGACGCATTTGAATCTTTTCTCTGGTATCGGGTTTCCTCCTTTGTGAAGTATTCTTCTCATCAGTTCAAATTAGTATTTGAGATAGATTAGCTGCTACAAGGTCTTTTTCAGCAGGATCTTCCCCAGAAGTGCGAGTAGTATGATATAGTTGGCATTAAGGCTGCTCACTGGACCGGGACGTTCTGGTCTGGCCCGGTATGTTACTAAACGGAAGGGGACGAGACTGTTTATACCGGGTACCGGGACGGGAGGGGTTACTATTTTCATTCTGGTCCGGCTCGGTCCGGTCCAATTAATAGGCCACTAGATACTCATCACGATAGCAATCACGTCGTGATGGCTATTGTGATGAGTTTCCAGTGGCCCATCACGATATGCATCACGACGTGATGGATCATTCTTTTCAAAATATAGTCGTT
>JBDJHY010000008.1:2088184-2098908 GCA_039654485.1 Withania somnifera | reverse complement strand
TCCCTGCACAAAACTTGTGCCCGCATATATATATATATATATATATATATATTTTAGAAGGTAACATTGCCCACATAAAAGTTTTTAACTTGAGCTTGTTCTCCTAAATGGTAGCTCAACTGGATTTGCATGCTCCATTAGGTCTAGAAGGCTACAAATTAAACATACATCCTAAATATATTATTATTTCTCATTCTTTTGTCAGAAGTATTTTGGAAAAAAAAATGTTGGAAATAATTTTGAAAAAGTGTAGTTTGACATAAGAAGATGAATGTGGAGTTTTATTTGGAAGGGAATTAATGACCGCAGGGAAGTTTGCTGGACCATAACTTACAATAGGAAAGGACACATAAGCATAAAATGTCTGACAATGAAAGAGATTCATCAATTTTCCTATTTTCCTCTTTCAATTTAGTCTTAGTTTTCCTAGAGTCTCCAAGTTTGTCTTGATATTTTCTATGAATTCTGTAATCAGGACATTCAATCTGGAGATCCCTCACAGGATTATTCACAATCTGATGCCAGTAAAAAAGTCATACAGAAAGAGGGCGATGGGGTTGGCAACTGATTTGGGTGAACTTAGTTGGTAAGTGATAGTTTGTTTTCATCTCCAATTGTCTTTCTCCACGGTAATTCCATTTCTGTTTATATCAATTTCCACTTCTTTTTCGTAATAAGTTATCAGTTTACAGAAGTTCACATATGAAAACTTCACTAGCACATGAATCCGTGAAACCATAAGCAGATGTCATACAAGGATTCACCTCAATTATTCCTCTTTCTGGGCCAGTGGGGAGAACTCCATATGGATATAAATAAAGATTAAGCCCTACAGCTTCAAAGATATCTTTCAAAAGTGAAATAACTTGTAAAGCAAGAACATCTTGCCGACAATCATCTCCAACCTATGCCAAAGAAAACATAATTTAGCCATATGAAAAGTAGCATAAACAAGAAATGAGTCAGTTAGACTACTGAAAACTAAAGTTTCATCTACCCAACAAGTTTTAGTTTCGATTTCGAAAAAGTAAGAACCAGTGACGTTCTATCTAATATAGTTAAGTTTCTAGATTAGCTAAGTTACCTAATTTCACATGGTATCAGATCAGACATAAATTCTGGTTTCAAGTTTTAAAGTCAATCATCATTCAAATTCTTTAATGCAAGTGGTCCAAGAAAAAGAAAAGAGTCAAGTGTACATGTGAAGAAGTGCTTTGAAGACTTAAACAAATAAATAAATGTAAGTGTTTTCTGTAAGAGAGTTTAAAATTTTACATGAGACTTCTATAAATAACTATTATTCCAACTGGTCCATTTTATGTGA
This sequence comes from Withania somnifera, assembly GCA_039654485.1. NCBI lineage: Eukaryota > Viridiplantae > Streptophyta > Magnoliopsida > Solanales > Solanaceae > Withania > Withania somnifera. The sequence continues at coordinate 2,097,584 of JBDJHY010000008.1, read as the reverse complement.
AGGTGTTTCATTGTAGGTATTTAAGAAAAAAAGACTTAAATTTGTCTTCTTAAACATGACATTTCCATGGCTAAATAATCATTTCATGAGAAGTTTAAAGTTAAATTGTTTATAAATATCCATGTCCTTTTCTCGAAACAGACTAAAAGGAAAAGACCGTTACATAAAATACAACAGAGGAAGTGGTACTAACAACAAAGATGCCAATACTACACAGCATCTGAATAAGCTTGGGACAGATTATTAATTGCATAGAGTATTCAGGATTATTGTGCCCATGTCAAGTTCATCTACTCACCGAGCTCAAAACTGAAAGCAATAAAATGACCTAAATTCCACATTCTATTCCTTAAAACTGATGTATCAGTAGGATAAGAAAATTAACAAATATTCCAACTTCTCTATAATAAATAAAATGTCATTGTTCCTATATGGAGTTATTCTAAAACCAGTTAACTTCCTAAAATGGAACATCTTACTCAATTTACCTTTTAATATCATATATTTGAAAGTTCTATTGGACTTATGTAATACCTCTAATATAAAAACGAATTTCGAAAAAAAAAAAAAAGAGAAAAGGGCCAATGGGCTTAGCCCAAAAAAACCTTCTGGCGAATTATTTAATTACGTCTTAAGGACCCAAAATTCACCCCCACTCCCCACCACCCCCAATCTTATTTTCAGAAAAAGCTCGTACAGAGCAACAACAAAAAGAAGCAGAACGTTGTATAAGGCTTTCCCATTCAGTGAAGGAGAGAAGAAAAAGAATTCAAGTAGCGATTAATAATTAAAGGGAGAAGTAGAAGAGGAAGGTGATTAGTTTATGATTTGATTTCTATCAATTGTAATGGAATTGGGTTGAGAGTTTATAAGAAGCAAGGGTTAGAAAAATCTATCAAATTCTCCTGAACTAATCATTTTCAAAATATAATTGCCGTGATTGTTGGATTACACCTAGCAATAATTGGTTGACAAGAAGCTTTGAGTTGTACATAGCGAGAAAGAAAATTGATAATAGGGCTGTTTTTATATGAAACGAAGCACAATTTGATATAATTCCTTGAAACAAGAGTCGAACATGGTATTTTAAGGGTTGGGTATTTCGAATTAGTTATGGTCTAAGTTGCTCGGACTCGGGTGCGGGTATCCGATAAGAATGCGCATCCAGGTGTCGGATTCGGTAAAATTTAAATTTTAACATTCGAGGTACGTATCCAGGTATGGGCACCCTGCGTGGATTCGAATTAAAAAAATTCAACATTATAAAAATATAGTTGTAAAGAAATCCTAAAGGGATATTTTCAAAATAAAGCTAAAAATTACTTTAAAGACGTGAAGAAAATAATTTTATAAAAAAATAATCAATTTGAAAAAGGTTTAATTTTATTAAGTACAACTGGTAAATTTTTCATGCTTCGCAATTTAAAAATATAAATTAATTGCCAAAATCAACATGCTAAAAATTAATTTAGAAATATCCTTTTTTTTATATAAGAAAGAAATATTTATAAATAGCATAATTAGAATAATGATGTTTATTTATAGCATATGCTTATTTGGAATATAAAAATAATATTACGCGAAAAGTATGTCCTTTCAAGTCTCTACGTGTAATAAGGGGTCAATACGTACTATTATAATCACAGATCTTCTCAATTCTGCATCGGCTCTCTTTTTACATCTATTCTCGTCTTCTCAATTCTGCATCGTCTTCCCCGTGACACCCGCTGGCTGTTTCGACCTCTGTGAGTTCTTGTTTCTCAACTCAAAATGGAAAAAAAAGTCGTCTCAAGCCCTTTCAACTCTCTTATAACTTCTTGCTACTGTCTACTAAAAGTTCAAACACAATCCCTCCAAATTTTCTCTTTTTGCTCGACATGTTGCATAGATCAAGAGAAAAAACTAAAAATAACGAGACAAAAATGTTATAATATTGAAGGTATGTGATTTTCCATGTCATAAATTACTTTTATCTTTTATTTTGAGAAATTAAATTCTCATGTTTGCCCCAAATTTATTCTTAATTCTAGTCAAAGTATCTGAACTGAATTGACCAAATCGGACACGCATCCCGAACCCCCACCCGCCTCATGTCGAGATGGGTTCGACAGCAAAAACGAAGAGCCCGTGCAACATAGCTTATGATATAGCCTGGATAGAGAATTAACACGAGATTCATACGATATAATTATAGATTGAGCGAAGGAGGTCATAAAGATTATTCGAGGTGACAAGTTTGGTACTTCAGCACGAGTACTATAAGTAATAACCTTACCACAATTTGTGTTTTTCATAATCTGCATAGTTTATACATGACTTTTGAAGAAAAATGTTACTCAATGCTTTGAAATTTGCATATGGGACAAGTCTTTTACTTCGATATAAATATTGAAACTGCTATGTGAGCATTCTCTCTATTATAAGTCATTTTATTGCCATTTGAAATATGACAACTGTTATCAGAAAAGGTCCTTCACTTACTTGAGAAATAAGTATTTTGACATGTCTTTTGTTCAAGTTTTACAGCCCTTGATTGTTATGAAAGTATTTGTATGACTTTATCACTAGTTATAACGAATGTATATTTTGGGAGTAGACCTTGATGGATCCCGTTGCTGACGGCGGGTTTGTTAGACATGGTGCACCTTGTATTTACTGATTACTATACAGCTCTCGAAATTGGAAGGAAGAACTAGCATACCGTTACAGATACTTCTTTATGAGGGGTCTATAATTATGGGCTACCTCTTAGGGTCGGGAGTCACACCGATTACATGATTCATCCTTGGAAACCTCCCAAACACAAGATATGATAGATAACGTTTATTAAGTTTATTATCAAATGATTGGATGATTTTTCTTACATGATATTGACAGTACTACTTTTGATATGGTTTTCTGAGAAAGGCATTTATTTCATGATACTTATGATTATCATACTAGCATGCTTTCGAACTTGTCCCTATTAAAACGGTTGTGGTTAATGTTATTACTAACTAAGCTAGCATCTCACTCCCCGCTATTTTCTTTTATTAAGAAAATGCATGTATAGTATACTAGGATTTGGTTAGATAGAGTTGCGTATTGGCACTTCCTGGTGAGCCCTGCACTTGTTCGCGTTAGCAATTACATTATTTGATTTATGGTCTTTTCTTTAAATCTTAGAGTTGTTCCAGGGTTATTTTATTAGCAATGATGAAATTTCTTTAGTTTTATGAATTTGTGGCTAGTTTTGGACTTCGGATGGCAATTGGTGGTGACTTTTAGTATTGTAGGTGATTGATTGTTGAGGTTTTGGAGTCATTATGAATTGTTTTGGTTAGTTGTTGTTGATTTGAGACATAGAAAATTTTGATAGGCCTAAAAATAGGAAAAACTCTCCCCGATTTTCTGTAGAATACCGATGAGGCTTGCTTTGGGATTTCACCCCTTAGTGCCGGTCACAGTCCTAATTTGGGGCTTGATAACTTACCACAATGCTTAAGCATAAACATAAGAAGACTATCGTATTATCGAACATCTAGACCCCAGTGGTTGAAACGTAAATAACACCATTCCAATTTTGCATTGGTCTTTAGCACTTCAAAATTTGTCCCTTTTTTTCCACTGGAATTTTTCCTGAAGCTACAACACCGTCTTGAACTCAAAACAACAAAAATCTTAGCTATCAACTTTTTGTCTGATCAGAAACTTAACCTTAGATAGCTTTAAATACATTAAACATTTGACTTTAGCCTTGTACACTTTCCTGACCACCATATGGATGCAATCCACGAAACCACAAAGGACACAAATTTAATAAGGTCAAATTTTAGAGCATGCTTCTCTGTTGTTTCTTCCACCTGCACAAGTTTTGCATTGTTTTTTTTCTTTCTGGATTCTGCAAAGGTTGTTGATGTTGGCAGTGTGGTAGGCAGCAACTGAAATTTTTTTTGGAGGAAGACATATTTTATAGATCGTTTGACTCTGCAAGAATTTGTAGTTTGTTGTATAAAATTCTCATTGGAGGAAGACCGGTTTTTGGAGTTTGAATTATCAAACATGTTTCAATATATCTGATTGTGCTTCATTTGTATTCTACATGAAGTTCCTTTCTCAGACTCTGATGCATAGGGAATCTAGGAAGTGCTAAAAGTTACCTATTTCTCGGCATTTTTCACCTTTTTCCTAAATACACTGATGTATATTTTGGTTATTTCTTCTATAATTTCCTGTTCTAAAGATACACACACATTCATAACCTTTCTCAAACCTTTCTAAACCACTGGTATTTCCAAATTCTCCATTCCAAAACAGCACAAAACCAAGGCTGGAAAGACATCTTTCAAATCTGTAAAGACTATATTTTCATTGATTTAACAAGAGAACACCATTTTATGAGAGGTAGGGGTCCAGCCACCTCCTTTACTCTTCTCATTATTAGTAGTAGTATCTAGTACTTGTGTGGTTTCTTGTTCTTTAATGTGTATTAGTATTTGCTGCTTCATTTGCTTTTTATATTCCCTCTTTGCTGTCATGTTTTTCTTGCAATCCTGCTTCAAAAACATTCCTTTTGAGTTGAGAGTCTATCGGAAACAACCTCTCATACCCCAAAAATCTGTCTACATCCTACCCCTCCCCAACTTACTAATTGAATTACACTTGGTATGTTGTTACTGTTGCAGTGCCACTTCATTTTACATTCTCGATACCAATTTTCCTGTTTCATCTTTCTAAGCCTCCGTGTGGAAGCCATCACCCTCCTAAAACCCATTTGACCTAAGAGTTTTCTACCCCTTCAACCCCAATCGGTGATCATTGACTCCTATTGTTACATCAGTCGCAAACAAGATGAAGAGAATATACTTCCGATATAATAAGAAATGACCAGTCTATACTATATAATAAAGGCCAAACTGAACATTCAACTGAAAATGAGGTACCTACTAATCATTAATTTCCGTCAAAGGGAACTTACTGAAAGAAGATTCCAAGAGAAGCAGAAATGCCTTTAATTTTGATATATTAGCTGCTAAACATGAACAGTCTGGTGGAAAACTAGTGGATGGAATGCAAGACAATACACATATTTCTTCCATATTTTCTTTCGTTTGAAATGAAAATATCTAAAAATCTAGAGGATGGTCAAAGGAAAATACCTCTATCCTCCAATCTTACCTTGAATATACAGGCTTGGGGTTTTATGTCATTTTGATCGCCATCTCGATCTGCCACATTGAATGTGATCATAATAGGAACCTTGGCAGCTGATTGCAAGGGAATCCCACTATCAACCTGAATCCCTTTCACAATTTTATTAGGAGCAGTAGGTAGATAGAGATCATCTCTTTGCATCTCAATTTTCTCCAGCTCCCTAGAAAATCAAAATGTGAGGTTTGTTTTGAGATAGACAAGTGTCCACAAATGCTTAAACACATTTAACAAATTAAAATGGGAAAAGGGTCAAATTTACCCCTCTACTTTCAAAAATTGATTAACTTTGGCGTTCGTCATACTTTCTGGGCAAATACACCCCCGCAGTCATACTTTCGGTCCAAATATACCCCCGTCACCAAAGTTCTCACATATACCCTCCCTTGGATGAAAATGTCAAATTAAGCCAAATATAAATGGTCTTTACACCAAAAATAAATATTTGATTTTACTTGTCCATTTTAATATATTATGGGAGCTTTTATTATTTTCTTTCTACACTATCCTTAGTATTAAATAACTATACAATGTAATGGTAATCAAATTCATCAATTCGAAGCATTGTTACTAATGTTACTTTGGTAAAATATATCTTTAGTTAAAACTTCTTCAAAAATATCAAATCAATAGAAACCAAATAATATAAAACAATAGAGTAATTATGTGGTTAAGTTGTACATAATCTATGGAATATATTTAGAGTTAAAGACTCGACAATTTTATGTTTGTGGGATTGTAGGTGCAACAGCCCCTTGCTACGGACCAGGCAAGAGGCTGTAGATTTTTTGAAGTCTATATAAATATTGTTTTATTAAGTTACTCGTGCAATCTTTCATTAATAAATAACAAAGATTGATGATTAATCAAAAAATTTCTTTTCTTTTAAGGTTTTTCATATAATTTTTTTTTATTATTATTGTTTTCATTAGTTAAAAAAATAGGTAATATGGCCTAATTCGGACATTTTCATCCAAGGAAGGATATATGTAAAAACTTTGATGCCGAGGGGGTATATTTGGCCCGAAAGTGTAACTGCAGTGGTATATTTGGCCATAAGGTATGGCAAAGGGCAAACTTAGCCAATTTTTGAAATTAGAGGGGTAAGTTTGACCCTTTTCACAATTAGAATATATACAATATTAAATCTTGGTGCACAATTTATTTACCTCCGAATACCAGCTCTTCGCTCCTCCTTGGGAAGTGGATAGAGTGCGCCAGATATAGATGTGACCTTGTCAAAGAAATCAAACTCTCTCTGAAACACATCACGAGCCTTTTCATTGAACCCATCAATTATTCGTTGCCTCACAAGAGGAAGTAGGGCCAAAAATGCAGCATGCTGAAGATAAAAATATAAAAAGATTAACAGTTATAAAGGGAAAAACTCTCACTCCCTCCAAGTCAAATGGGTTTGGAGGTATCCCACTGCTATTAGTCAATAGTTGAACTGAAGGAAAAGTAACATTAATTATCTGAAAATTAGAAGTTTGCAGCTTCCAAATAAATCTTCCTCAACATGGTTTTTGTGCACGGCATGCTTATGGGAAAGAGGGCCAGATAAGACTGTTGAATAAAGGGTGCATTAGAATCTTTAATAGAGAGGTATCAGTTGAAAATTTTATCTACCTTTGCAGAAGAATCCTTCCCCGACTCAGGCTCACAAGTCTCACCCTGCAAGTGCTTTTCAGGTTAGTGGTTATCATAGAGAACTAAACCTATATTCGTGACAAAGCAAGAAGGAAGGATTTATCTTTATCATACAAAGACAGCCATATTAAAGCAGGATGAAAAAAAAAAAAACCCAAAGCTTCCTACCTGCAGATTCCATATCAGAATATGAGCAAATATGTCACTCCTTTGAGTAGCTCTGAGCAAGTATCCTTCTACCAATTTCTGCATGAGTTAAATCCATGTGATTAGGGGAAATCATGCCTATTAATGAAGGACGATTAAGCATTCTTTGTCACTGATACACAGTAGGGTGAGCAAGCTACGGCATTGAATACTTTGGTCTGGTAATTTAGCTTTCAAGGTTTAAAAATACTATACCATTACCATACCAAATTAATTGGGTATGATTCGGGTTTTTTTTTTTTTTTTTGATGATTGTGGTGTTCGGGCAAGCATTCGCGTACCTCGACTAAATGCACAGGATACCTGTCACCTCTCACCAGCAATCACGTACCAGGTAACTCTGTCCACCAAGGCTAGAATAGATGGTCAAAAATCAACTATTGTTATTCGTCTCCGCTGGGATTTGAACCTAAGGCCTTAGATTCGGTGTGATTCAGTATTTTAAAGTTCGATTTGGGTATTTTGCATTACGGAAAATTGGTAGCCATAGTTTGTTCGACGACTTATATTACTTATATAATAGTGAAGGTCTAAATTGTAGACATAATACATAAATGTGCCCTTTAACTTGGCATGAAATTACATCTATGCATCCAAATTTAGGCATGCACAAATAGACATTTAAACTCGTATAGAGTTGAACAAGTAGACATACACGTCCTACATGACATTCTATGCGGCAACTTTACATCCTATGTAACGTCTTACATGTATTATGTCACGTAGGACGGGTGTGTCTACTTGTTAAATTTATATAAGTTTAAGTGCCTACTTGTGCGAGTTCAAACTTGAAGGGCATAGATGTGATCTGAGGCCAAGTTAAAGGGCATATGTTCATGTATTATGCCTAAATTATATCATACTAACACCTTACACATGTAGAAATATTCAAAGAATGTCTCAACTGCTAATTAAGAGTATAGGGCTTGTCAGGAAAAAAAATGCTCCCTTGCACTTTTCTCGAGGTCCCTTGGGGGCTGAACAGGTGTGCTTTCTTTTTCCAGCAGACTTTCTTTGCCGGAATGTTCCCAATCTCTCCTCGCTCTTCTCATCCTTTCTTGCTTCCTCTCAGCTCACTACCCTCTCTTCCCTATGCCCCTTACATCCCTAAATATCGAGAATAGACTCTATTTCAGATTGGGGGGGCAGTCGTACGATATCACAGAGTCAAAAACTTCTTCAAAACTTGGTTCAATTGGGTGGAGGTGTCAAAAATGTCGATCAAGATGTTATGCAGAGGATCATTGCATGCAAGAGATTAAAGGAAGCCTCTGACTACAAAAGCAAGATGTTTAAGTCCCGGAAATGTAGGGTTGTCTCATCTCAACCCATATTTACAATTCTCATAGGTTCACTAATTATGGTAGATACATGTCAATCATCACTGTAAAAGGCCAGATCGGAACATTAATCATTATTCCAGAAAACACATTCAATGAGGATGGGAGAAGTGGAGAATGTTATTAACAGGAACTCAGATGTTTATCAAAATATTTCAAAGGAGAAGGAATTACAAAGCTTCTTTTAAGGGTCTGTTTGGAAAGTCACCGGTAATTGGAATTGGTGCAAAAAGATTAATATTATAAATAGAGAAAATATATAAGAACACCCTAAAGTTGGACCAAATTAGCAAGTAGACACCTAAACTTTGTAGGGGTCCTAATACCCCCTTATTCTTGTTCAATATATAATTATTACCTTCTTATAAGTCAACATAATATGAAGAGTGCATTTCACTCTCGCCACTAGCGAGTGAACTAAGGATATTTTTTTAATTTTTACTTTTTTCAGCATTTACTTAATAGCAAATACCATTTTTTTTCTTATTTTATTTTCTTTTTTTGTGTTTTTTCCTTTCCTTCATCTTCTTCTCGAAGAAGACCCAATTGAACAGCCATTTCTGTCATTTTTTTTTTCTATTTATTTTCTTGCGTCTCTTCTTATCCACCACTATTACACCCGTCCCCTTCCCACACTAGCACTAGTTTCTTCTACTGAAATACGTAAGAAAACTGTCAAACCTCAAATGGTCAATAATTCGAATTCAATCTAAGAGCTATGACTCACAATTTCTCAATCCTAATTTCAGTAGATATGTGAGTTTCAATCAATGCAAGCTATTGTTTTTTATGTGCTTCTCATTTTCTCAGATATTTTGGAGACGAATTTCAATCCAAGAGATGGGTTGGGTTTGGATTTGATGATGAGCTTTGATAGCACTGTGTTTTTGTTTCTTTTGGTGTCTTTAGTTTATGGTTCTTCTTCTTTCTTGTTGGGTCAGCTACCTATATTGCCTATTGTTGCTGAAGCTGCAGATAGGCAAGTGCTATGACAGCCTTTGATGGAGGTTCCT
>JBDJHY010000008.1:2077494-2088084 GCA_039654485.1 Withania somnifera | reverse complement strand
ATGCAACCCAATGACTACTGAAAAATAATCTGAGTCTCCTCTTACAGTTCGTACACATGTTTTAGCTCTCCATTATACATATCCTTAATCGCTCTAATGTACGTCACAGGAACACATCTAGCCACCAAGCACCTCCAAAAAATCCCTCTAGAAACTTTATCGTAAGTCTTTTCTAGATCGATGAATATCATGTGTAAATCCTTCTTCCTTTCCCTGTACAGCTCCATTAATCTCCTGACCAAGTGTATCGCCTCCGTAGTCAAACGAACCAGCATGAATCCGAACTGATTTTGTTCTCTAGGCGAGGGGGAGCTACTTCTAAAGTTTGAGCTACTTTCAAGTTGATTTGTGGAGCATTGGAAATTTAAAGATTCAAGGCAAAGAAGGAGAAGAAAAAGTACATTTGATCTAAAAAATTTATTGGAGTTGGTAAAAAAATGTTTTGTTGGGCCCCCAAGTGAAAATTAGTTGAAAAAAAAATATTTTTACCACAGGAGGCACCATGTCAGCAGACAGCCACTGACTCAGCGCCACGCCAGCGCTAACAGATGGCTAGCACAACAGCCAAATCAGTAGTTCTCCTCCAAGACGACACAAACACGGCTTCCTCGATCTAGACAGCAAAACGCCTTCCGCCTCAATAAGCCGTCTATGAAAGGGCTTCCGTGTTTAGCCATCTGTCCGTCGGCTCCAGCCTCTCGGAGACGGCTTCTGCCCCTAGCCTTCAGCTCCAGCGGCTCCCGCGCCGAAGCCAAAGGATCCATTCCTCCAGAAACGGCTCCTACGCCTTAGCCAGTGAGTTTTAAGGTTGTTTTCAAGTTCTTCCCAATTTTGGGGACTTCTCATCATGAAATTCGATCCAAATTCTTCCCAAATAATTTTCATAGTCCAAATCTTGGTAAATTAGTTTCTTTTTCAATCAATTTCACCTTCTTTTCTTTCATAACTTGATATTAATTAGTAGATTGACCTACTAAATATCATCAAGTTCTTGAGTCCGACTTCTTTTCTTTTGTTTTTCTTGTTTTATTTCATTGTTAATTTTCTTTATTCAAGTCCGTTTGATTTTATATAGTCATCCATTCTTCATTAAACAAAGATCCACTCCAATCGAGAGCATTAGTTGACACTTGTATACCATCAGATTGAAGCAAGGTTCAAAATTAGCCAAGCCAATTTGTAAGGTATTCAAAGGTGAAAAAATGTGAGTGTTGGTAAGGAACTCTTACTACTAACTTTGTTTGTTCGTTTTGCAGGTAGAAGCAGCTATATAATGAGACATGCTATGAATGTTAATTCCACCAAGGTCACTCTTTCAACTTTTGTGGGAAAATATGATCTCTTGATTATGCTCCATTTCAGGCACATCCATTCAAGGTTCAATCAAAAAAACTGAAGGATATAAAAACTGGAAGGGAAGACAATACTTGCACTAACTGCATTACTTCAGCCTTCAGATGATTATTTGTAGGAAACCTTGCAGCCAGACACAAAGCTATCCGAGGATCCACAGAAAATGCGGTTCGTGCAAAATCAACCCATTTCTCGGAGCTGATTTTAAGACGTGAAGTGATTTCCCTGATGTCGGAAGAATTATTAATAACAATGACAACCACATTAAAAGAAGTTAAAACAGGGAGAAACAAATAAGCAATCATCATGAATTACTTTACTGTAGGTTGTGCCCAAACATCAAGTCTGTCAGCTTCATGCTGGCATAACATCAGAAGCAACTGCTTCCGCTTCTCCCTCCCAACAGCATAGCTCTCCATTTGGCCCCAAACAGGATGATATTGATCTCTCTGTGACCATCATTAAGTTCAAAAAGGAGCAAAAGGAGCAAAAGGAGCAAAAGGAGCAAAAGGACCACAAAACAACTGATTTGCAATTAGAGAAAAGAAACTGCCCATGTCAAAAGAATATTTTAGCCTCAAAAAATTTCTCAAGTGATGTAAGAACCAAAGTTCCAGCACCTCGTTTATGAGAATCTTACCACATCATTCAAAGACTTCCCATTTTCGAGTGCCCGGCCTCTGGAATCAAGTTGGAGAGTATCTAATTGCTCGTTCAAAAGATGATGGACAAACATAGAAACAGACTGCGCCTCACTCAGGGCAAAGTTCTTATTCATGTCATACCACTCAGGTTGGTGAGCAAACCATCCCAATGATGCCCTGCAATTGAACATCACCCAAATGTTTGAACTTATCAGCAAAGTCCAATATTGTCAAGTCTGATGTAACATATCAAATCAATTGAGATACACATCCATAAACAAATAAAGAAATGCTTTTGTGCAACTCAATATCAAGCAGCTAGCTATAGGTCCGAGATTATGAGCAAGGACCTTCAACGACTTGTTCCCATGCCTGTATTAACAATGCAGGAAACGTACTAATCCAACTAAATGGAAGTCAACAAGTCGACTTTACCGATATAATCTGTCATCCAGAAGCTGAAGCCCACCCCTAAGGTTTTGCAAATTACCCTGTGACTTGCACGAGCAAAATTTGAGCCCAAATAGCATAAGGGTGAAAAATGTGCCAGTAGCAGCTGGGTGGGACGAAAAGTTCCAAGGTAGTTTGGTAGTTCCTTGCAACAACCGTCCTAAAAGCAAAAGCTGTGAAAGACTATCATGTCGAACAACCTGCAAAGACAAGTTTTTCAAGACAAAAAATCTTCAACTTCTACATATTTTTGAAACACAGTAAGAGAATCAAAAGGCTGAAACAATAGTAAAGGTACAACATCAATTGAAAGCTTTTAGCAACATTATCAAGAGAAGATAAAGGCTGCAGTTTCACAAACACGGTTTGATGTTTGTTTATGTGTAATGTGGTTTAAACCATGTTTCATCATCTACAATTGACACCCTAAAAAAGGAGTTACCCAACAAGGCAAGTGCCAAAAATGGAAATCCCTGAAGGAATAGAGAACATCAGCATCTCAACTGTTATCAAGGTAGTAACAAATTCTCTTATTATATAAGCCGCAGTTGGGCGGCAAGCAGGCACGTCTCCGTCGACGTGCATGCTTCTTCGTGGGCGGTGCCGTCATTTTACTTTGAACTTCTTTTTAATTTATTTATTTATCTTATGTTCAAAATATTATAAATCACAATAACTAACAAGTTAAATATTTTAGTAATATATTATTTAAAAATATACTGTCAATCACAATAATTAACGCCTTAAAATATTTTCTAAAACATATTATATTATTTAAAAATAATGTAATAGAACTATTATAAATCACGAAAATTAACAATCTAAAATATTTAAAAGATATAAAAATTCGATTGACTTTCGAAATGCTATTCAATGGCACATAAATAGGGACAGGCGAAGTAGCATATATTATTTGAAAACGGCATAAAAATTATTATAAATCACAATAACTAAAGTTTATTATATAAAAAAATTCGATTGACTCTCGAAATTCTATCAGTACCACATAAATTAGGACATAAAAAGTAACATATATTATTTAAAAATTACATAAAAAGAACTATAAATCACTATAATTAATAATTTAAAATAGTGAAAAAAGATATAAAAATTTGGTTGACTCTTGAATTCTATAAATTGGGACAGATGTGAGTAATATATTTTATTTAAAAATAACATAAGAAGTACTACAAATTTTAATAATTAATAACTTAAAATACTTAAAAATATATGAAAATTTAGATGACTTTCCAAATTTCATTTATGTCACATTAGTTGAGATAGAAAATGTCACATGTATTGGGCCCATGCACGGTGCGGGCATTACATTACTAGTATTATGGTAGATCTAACACAGTACCACCACATTCCAACTAGTCCAGACACAGGAACCATTAAACAAACCAAATACTCACCTAGATTACAGTATTCTACAGTAAGACATTTTATTGCTAGAAATTTTTTTGAAACTGCATTTTATTGCAAGAAATTAGTGTGGAAGGAAACCAACGAGGGGTTTCTCTTGCAAGTGCAAGAGAATACTTGGTAAAGTTGTGCAGACTAACATAAAATTAAAAAAGAAATATTTTAACTGGAACATCCTACTACTTAAGTATCAGAATAGAAAAAAAACAACATATTGACACACTCATCTATTAATTTTCAAAAAAGTGATGGGTCAATAACATCATCTCTAACCTAACCATTTTGGGTGGACAACACACCAGCATATGTTTGATTATCGCATTAGTTCATAGGGAACAGCTAAGGGAGTGAAAGAATTAACACCCATAATCACCTCAAACCGATCAATGAAAAATCCAAGCCATAGTCTGTGGGCCAATATTTGTTCAACGGGATCCTTCTCAGGGGGTGCTTCCGGCTCCCCGGAAGCCAGGTGAGGCCTTAACTTAGCAGCAGGTCCAGAACACCCAACCTCAGATGCAAAAAGACCTCGCTTTGTGTCGACTGTCCACAACCATGCATCAACAAGCTCAGCAAGTACCAGAGAACACAATTGAGGAGCAGCTGAAACCAACCATGTCCAAATAAATACACCAGTTTCCATGGCATCAGATGTCAATATATAAGCGGGACACCAGCAAAGAAGACGCAAAAGTTGTGAAAAGCTTTCTACATTTGATTTAGAATCTGAACCCTGCTGAAAATAGCAAATTCAGTGACACGTAAAACGAAAAACAAAATTGAAGCGGAGAAAAAAGATTGTTTCATCCCAGCCTAACAAAGCAGAGACTGGTGGAAATCACAACTCGTTTATACCAGATCAGATAAAAGCAACGCAGTTGCTTGAGAACAAGTTTCAAGGAATGACGATTTATCCACTTCTCCCCCTTTTTCTGCAACATTAACAAACTTCTGAAGTAGTCGGACAAACTTTGTAAGTAAAACCTCAGAAAAGGACTCAGTTTTTGGCTGCATATTTTCCACCATATCACCGGGACCCAATGCTGGCAGATCAAGGCTACCAATACTCTCATATAATCTTCTCATTCCAGCAATTTCTCCAGCATGATTGCATTTCGCAGTTGCACTGATCATACCAGTACTGAGCACCTCTAAGTTAAATGTTTCTGTCAATTTTAATTTTGCTCCAGATGCGGCAGCTGCTGCAGCCATAACAGCAGGAATATTTGCTGTTTTTGTTCCTGTCCAACAATCATTTTTACCAATACCAATTTTTATCTCGGACAAGAGAGAAACAACTTCTGCTGTAGGCTGTGATTTTTGCCAAGTGTTTGCTTTACAAAGCTTTTCCTAAAGTACGGAAAGAGAGATTAGCTAATAGTATGTGCAACAGAATACATAAGAGGATAAGAAAGAAGGGTAAAAGTGGGTAAATCATCAGTAAGAAACACGCAAATTCAAATGCTTAGGCAAAAAGGCACCTAAGAGTTTAACTCTAGTTATCACAAAAGCTAATGTATGATCTCCACCAAAATATTTACTCATATGCAAAGAAGGAAAATTTTTCACACTTTTAAGGACTGGTGATGTTATTCCAACAAAATAATGTCTACCTGTATCTATTGGAGAAAGACCCAAATTTTCATGTTGAACTCTAAGCAAAGTGCATAGAGAATATACACAAGCGAATGAATATACACAAATAAACATAGTCGACACATGCAATGAGGAAAAAGAATTACACAGCATTTTCATGAAACTCGAAACTGATGAATGGCAAACCTGAAGAAGCCCCTGACTAGTACAAGGAGCCTGTGAAAGTGAAACAATTATCCATTCACGAACAGTCTTTTGGTACAAAGAGCGGATAGTAGCAACACAAGCAGGATCATTGACTACAGATGAAGGTGGATCATTGTGCACCGAAAGCAACAGTGAATCTAGACAAGAAGAATTCCACAAAATCTGCAAGCCAATAAATTGTGTAAGTGTTAGCATCAAGCAATGGCAAGAAGAAAAGGTGACAAACTTGACACTTGGTACAAGCAGCGAGATGCCACCTGAGGAAAGCGATCTCTTAATTGATTCAACAAGTTAACTGAGATATCTCGTATATGCTCATCCCTTTGAGACAAATTTTTTACAAGAAAACTGGCATGAGTGGACAATGTAGATTCCTTAAACTGCGCTTCCGGTCCAGTCTCAGACATGCGATCCTCCTGGCAAATTACAAGGATCATATGACCTTTATGTAAAAAAAAGTAAATTACAAGGATCATATGACCTTTATGTAAAAAAAAAAAAAAAACTAACAGACAAGAAATGGGAAGGGAATGCAAAAGAAGATGATCAGCAACTTATGTTTGTTACAGAAACTATTATTTCCATTAGCTTTTCCATCAATAAAAAAAAACTAAGAAGGTATACTATATAGTTGTTGATTTCAAAAGTGACGAACTTTGTCCATGACAGTTTCAAGATATTTGTCTATAGCTAAAGAAATGTTAAAATGCTCGAAGTCGAGTAAAGACATGCACAATTGCATCATACACAAAGGAAGCCCTCTATCCCTATTTTCACAATAAACTTCCTCATAATCCCCTGAAGAGTCTAGACTGACAGAGGCCACGTTTACAAAGCAAGAGATTTCGTTCATGGAATTAAGAAGATGCAAAAGGTAAAAAAGCTAATAAGTACAAAAAGATAACATGCCAGATCCAATACATAACAGGTTATGTTAAGTTAGGGGAGCAAACAAAGTTCAAAAAAAATATCTGGGGAATATACAGAGGATTGGTTAATACAACAACAAAGACACAAGAGGCACCTAGGCTTGAGGGAGTGAGGTGATATTCCATTAAAGAATCTGTGATTTTTTCTGTTCAAACACACCCAAAAATACAAGGAGGTTTCTGACAGCTTTATCAACTTCCAAAGAAATGCGGTTCTCAAACGCCTCCTTAGGTGACTGTGGCATGACCAAATTGAGTCCAAAAGTGAATAGAACATATTCCGGAGATATGCAACAATTACACAGTTGAGAAACAGGAGGCCATTGGCTTTAGTATTTTTATGACTTGTATAATTGTCCTGAGTTAAGCAAGGGTAGTCCATCTAAAGTAAATGACCTTAATTGACACCTTAGATTTCTATATCAACTTTCAAGGGCAATTGTCTCACATCTTCAGCACAAGATTTTAAAATCAACTTCCAAGGACAATTATTAACATTACATGCTTAGCACAAGCGTATGGACTCATTTGTTTGCACTTATTGGAGGTTTGAATCTGAATGGTTCAGATCTTATAGCATTAAGGGGTCGCTTGGTATGAGAGTGGGATATGCCAGGATATCCCATGAGGTGGGATATCCAATGGGATTAGTTACCCCACTTTTTATATGGGATAACTAATCCAATCATCTTAGTGTAAAAGTTATCCATGGATTAGCTAATATCCTAAACCAAATATCGGAAAAATTAATCTCAAATTCTATCCTGGGATTATTATCCTTATTCCATGTACCAAACGTCTAAGTGCATTTGTTTACATTAAGATTTAAGCACTTATTTGGTCTGAGTAGGTATAAACCATTAAGATTTTGAACAAAGTTTTAAAATCATTAGGGGTTGTTTAGTACTTGGTTAGAATTATGTAGGTATTAGTAATGTAAGTATTAGTTATACAGGTATCAGTTATACATGTATTAGTTATGCATGTATTAGTTATGCAGGTATTAGTTATGCGGGCATTAGTTATACATGTATTAGTTATGCATGTATTAGTTATACATGTATTAGTTATACATGTATTATCTTTTATCCAATTACTAATATGGTCATTTCAATTTTTTATTCATGTATTAACTATCCATAGATTATTTATTCAACCTTCTACCTCGCATAAAATAATACATCAATTTTCTCATATCTTATACATGTATTAGTTATGCGGGTTTCCTATCCACCTACCAAACGTCGTACTAATTTATACATGGATAACTTATTTTCTATCCATCTACCAAACATTGTATTATTTTTATACATGAATAACTTATTTCTTATCCACCTACCAAACATTGTATAACTTATACATAATTTTAATATATGGATAACATGCTACTTTACAAGCTACCAAACGACCCCTAAGAGGTATTTTTTTTTTGGACAATTTTCACCACCACTTTGTCCGCAACCACCAACGACCACCACTAACTAACCCTGTCATCACAACTACTAGTCTACCACCATCAACCATCGTTGTCAACCGCTACTGTTAGTCACTACCACCTCCATCATTATAATAAGAGCCACTGCCACCACCGCCGCTACCATCACTATCATCCACTACCACCGCCACGACTATTCCTTACTATTAACCATCTCCGGCATCGCAACTAGCACCACCACCAACTACCACCAACACCATCATCAACCATCGCACAATCTTTCACCACCACCATCAACTGTCAAATACTGACATCAACCAACTCCACCATCACAACAACCACCATAACTATCGCGCCAATCACTACTACACCTACCACTTCCACCATCACAACTATCACCACCTCCATTACTAGTCACTAGCGCCAACCATCACAACTATTACAACAACAAGCCCAGTATATTCCCACAACGTGGGTTTTGGTAAGGGTAGAGTGCATGCGGTCCATACACTACCTCAGAAATGAAGTAGAGAGGTTGTTTCTGATAGCCACCCGGCTCAATCTCCATCATCACTAGTGAATATAAATATTTTTTATCAAATAATGATTTTTATCTAATATTTAACTACTGTTTAATTGTATATTTATTATATTTAATAATAAATTATGCATGTTGAAATATTGAAAAACAAGCAGTCTTAGTCATTCGGTGTTCAAATCTAAACACATCTTAATCATTCAGATTCAAATGTCTTAATATCAATGCAAACAAATAGAAGTTATGAGTAGCCTCCTTCTACTGAGTAAATTCGTTCATTTGTATTGCCCCATTTGTGTTTGTCAATTGCAAGTTCATTTGACTGTACAACTGTTCAACCTAGTAAGCAAGTCAAAAAGACCTCACAATTCCATATCATCCACACTTCTCCTCAAAATGGCTTCCAGATAGAATAGTCTTGATCACAAGATGTCCAGAAAAAGTTAGAATAAACCTCCACTAGGGATGAGTTGTCCAACCACCCGTCCTTCAAAATTGATATAAAGCACATCGCCTAAATTAAAGGACATGTCGGGGGGAAAATTCACCCCAAAGCTTGTGAACATTCTCCACAAAGGCCAACTCCATGTGGGGCATTTGATAATTTGGTACACCAGTGACTTTGAGCTCCATGTTTTTCCCTTGCTATCTCCTTCTAGAGACTCTTCCTTACCATATTTCCTTAGACACTTCACTAACATACATTTACTAGGAGTAGCCAGATCTTCAATGCCTGGATCACATAGAGATTTTGGTTGTGACTTTGGGCCATTTGAACAAGTGAAACCCTTTGCCGTTACCTTCCCATAAAAAGACTCCTGCTCTTGTTTAATTGTTTCTGCACCTTATTGGGATGAAGGAGTGGAAAAAAAAACTAGGTGAAAAAATGTTGCCAGGAAATCATTAATAAGTGTGAGCCTACCTTCCATAGGGAGATACTATATTTTCCAAGCAGCAAACCTTTTTCAAACTCCTTAATTATACCATTCAGATTCTAGTTGACTTGTATTTAGCACCAAAAGGTATTGTGTGATCTTGACAAATTTACAAAATGTGAAGGGTAAGTTATTGTTCCCAGGGTTGCAGCCTCATGAAAACCCCTTGTGAGAGATAAAGGAGAAAAATATTGTTGAAATTGTGTATCTATCAATAACATTATCAACCCAAGCCTTATTTAGAGACACTACATTACAATCCTTTACGTGTACAAATCGTATTCTTATTCTTATTCTAACGCTCTCCCTTAAACTAGTGCATGCAAGTCATATGTACCGAGCTTGTTACTAACATAACTCATACGAGGACGAGTAAGGGACTTGGAGAAAATACTACAAACTGATCACTTGACTTCACAAATTTTATAACAATATCTCTAGAGATCTTTTCCAAAACAAAGTGGTTAGTGAATCTCAATGTGATTAGTCCTCTCTTGAAATATCGGATTTGATGCAATATGAAAGGCCCCTTGGCTATCACACACAAGTTCCATCTAACTAATTTCTCCAAATTGAATTCACCATGAAGCTCATAGAAGAACATGTCATGGAAGGGGGCTGGCTATGGATAAAAGCCCCTTTAAAGCTTTGATGGTGGAACCCACCAATAGGAACAATTGATCCTAGAAGTAGACCCAAATCGACTTAAGTACAGATCGTTGGTCTCCCTTTTCACCTTTAGTCACACAAAGTCTTTAAGACCATCGCCAGACTACTGCAGAGGCCGGGATGAAACATATGAAGAAACAACATTGACGAAACCAATATCCCAATGGAGATGCCAATCGATAATGGTGCAGACCTTTTCACGATGCGAATTCGGGCAGGAAGTTCAGCGAAAGAAACCACCAAAAAAAACTTCAACATATCCTTTCATCTAGTGGACAAATAAAGATAATCCCTTCAGTATTAGAAAGAGAAACTCTAACGAGGTAAAGATAGGGAAAAGGGTGATGGAGACACATAACGACCCACGTGGGTTCGATCTGGAAAAGTGGAGACCACACAGCTGATTTAA
>JBDJHY010000008.1:2058072-2070399 GCA_039654485.1 Withania somnifera | reverse complement strand
ATAGGTTTTGCAACCTGTAATGCTGGATAAGAAGCAAAACCTCGATCTAAATGGATGCATATATGCGATTGAAGTATTAGATTCCGTTACTTATCATCTGAAAATGCCAAAGGAAAAGAGCAAAAGATTTTCTCAAATCAAAGGAAAACTAAAAGATTTTCTCAAGTCAAAGGAAAAATAACTTCAATTTTTTTTCCTTGATACATATACTAAGACCTCATTTGTTGTTTTAATTAAGAGTCTTGAATCCTAATACACATCTGGAAATTAAGATAGACATCTAAATATACATGTGAATATCAAGATGTAGTAACATCCGAATACTAAATAATTAAGACTGTTTTTTCAATATAAAACTAGAATATTAATAAACAAAAATTTAATACAACACTAAATAAATCTACTCTATATCACAAAAATATTTATAAAAAATTATATGGTTGTTAGTGGCTGTGATGGTGGTGGTTGTATGTGGTATCTAGTGATGTTGGTGGCTTGACTGCTAACAATAATGGTTAATGGTGGTTAATAGTTGTGGTGGATAATGGTAATAGCCAATGGTAGTGGTGAATGATGACGATGATATATAGTGCTGACTGACGGTGGTGATTGTCAGTAGCAAGTGGTGGTTATTGTGGTAATGGTGGTTGATGGCGATGATTGCATATGGTGGCTAGTAGTGGTGACGATTGATCGCAGTAGTTGGTAGTGGTGGTGGTTGTGACAAAAGATATAGTTGCGGGTGGTAGTAGTTGACAATGGTGGGCAGCGGCAACATAAAAAGACACACTTCATGGTTAAGATATAAGGGGTCATTTTTTAGCTAGTTTAGAGGTGAGTTATGCAGCCATTAGATCGTGCATAAGCAATACCACGTTTGGCAGTTGATTAGGAGGTAAGTCATACATGTATAAAATTAATACGGTGTTTGGTTTGCAATTTAAAAACCTACTTAATTTGGTTTGCAATTTAGAAACCTACATAACTAATAAATGTATAAGTTAGGAAGGAATCTATGTATTATTTTATGCACGACAGAAGGTGGAATAACTAATACACCAGTAACTGAACCTTGCATAACCAATACCTTCATAAAATATATACAAAGATCCCCTCATGATTAATCTCTACATTACTAATGCATAACTCTAACGTGCTACCTACCGATCTTAAATGATTAAGATGCAAACCTAAAAAACAAACTAAATCAATCACTAAGATCTAAATGATTAAGATAAGAGCATAGTTAAGTGCATACAAGTTGGGCCTATCTTTAACTTCTTTTATTAAAGAAAAAAAAAAACACAAGACTTACATGGACCAAGGAACATTTCATATGAACTACCAATTACCTCCTTAATGAAGATCTCTAAGCAAGAAATCAAAAGGTTAGCACAATTCCCAAGGGATTCATGACTCACAAGAAAAATCCTTTCCTTTTGTGAGACTATGGGAAAACCAAAAATTTAACAATACGGATTTAATCACAGAAGACTTAAATGCCAATAGTTTTGTCCTTGCAACGTAAAAGAGCTCATTAAGTTTTTTTATAACCGAAACTAGAGAAAGAGCAATTTTTGGGAGGAAATAAGAGGATGGTACACCACACTCTTGTCCGTCAGTAGGCTTAGGCTTAAAACAATCAGATCTCAGACAAAAGAAAAATTCACAGATAATCTTGAACTAATAAACTTGATAACGCAGTTTCAGTTCCAGAATAGTGAAGTCCTAGAAATAGGAGCTTATACCTTAACTTGCAAATTTGAAGCTAAGTTACAAAAAATTTCATGCCATGTAACAGGGGTGTATGCCCCAAACAATTATGTTGAAAGAAGAAGGTATGGGAGGAAATAGGTGGGGAAGAAGACTCCTGCCTATCAAAAGAGGTTAAAACTCCTTATGGAGTCAGACTGTGGAGATCAATTAGGGCCTTCAGGCCACTCCTTAAAAATTTCAAAGGTCAGTGCGCGCGATGGAGCCACGACTTGTTTTTGGAAAGACAAATGGATAGAGAAAAGGTCTTTAAACGATCTGTTCCCGGATCTTTTTGACCTGGCCCTATTTCAGCATATTACAGTAGCTGAAGTGTGGACACCACAATGATGGGACTTGAGATTCAAAAGAGAGATGAATGACTGGGAGACCCCAAGGGTGGTAGACTGCTTGTGGTGGAATGGACATTCACATTCCAAAGGATTGTATAAAGTCAGTTCAGGGTTCAGACAGTTGAATCAGATAGAACCACAAATTACCATGTGGCTATGGAAATACATCTGGAAGATCAAGGTTCTTTATAAAGTTGCAGGTTTTACTTGGCTTCTTGCTAAAAAAGCTGTCCTGACTCATGAGAATTTGATCAAGAGGAAAATATCACTTTGCTAGGGAGCTTCTTATGTGAATCACCTTTTCTTGCAGTGCAGCATCACCAATCAACTATGGAAGATTTTCAAGGGGAACTAATTGGGTAATGCCAAGAAAGGTTGCTGACACTCTTTTTAGTTGGGAGGAAGCTGGAATTGGAACAAGGAGCCAAGAGAGATGGAGGATCATTCCTTCATGCATATGGTGGACAATTTGGGAAGAAAAGAATGGTAGATGTTTTGAAGATATAGCAATTCAGTACAGCAGATTAAACTAAATTGTATTTTGTTATTTTGCTTTTGGTGTACTAAGTTGTACTCTGGTGATACAGAATCAATCCTATATGTCCTAGATGCCATTTAGGCTTGATTTATTTTTGGTGTACACTGTATCTAACCTTACTTTTGTAAATATGGTTTTTCAGTACTAAGTACTGGTATGAATATAAAATGTCTGCTTAAAAAGAATAGCTTTTTTTGAAACTGGTAACATAATGTTCATCTAAAATAGTTCTCATGTCTTCATTATTTTACTACTATCAACTTATCAGGTGCGCGAAAGTTGGCCCGTACACTATGGCTATCAAAAAAAATTATCATTCGCTAGATATAAACCGAACTAAACCAACAAGAACCAAATTGATGGTTTTATTTCATGTGGCTTGATTTGGTTTTAGAAATTTAAGAACTGACTAAATTGGCTTGGTTTTGATTTCAATCAAAAACCGACCAAACCAACCAAACCGAACCATGAACATGAAGTCCTCTTTTAATAAGAGTTTTTTTCAATTTTTTTCCACACTTTGCCTGCTTTGCACATAGCTTGTATATATTCCTACACCCTCATGTTGTTGGTTTCACTGCAACAAGATTCTTACTATCCCTATCAAGTAAAAAAGAGAGGAAGAAATAGATAGCAGGTTCTTCTTTTGTGGCCCAAACCCCACTTTGTGTATACTGGGTATCGTTGTTGTTTTTTATTCTTCTTTTGTGAACTACAATGTGGGCCAGGCACACAAATAAAACTAAAAGGATTAAATAGAAAGGCCTAGAAAGTTATTATCCATAGTAATAGATGTGCTTAAAGGCTGTTTCTGCTGCCATATGAAGAAGTTTGGTTAGAGAAAATAGATATTTAAGGCAAAAAGGAAAATGTAATTTGCCTTAAAATGGGTCTATTTTTTTTTTTATGAAGAACTTAAATATGGGTGTATTCTTTTGTTATCTTTTGGTGCGACCAGATTTAGCCACATAATACAAGTTGTTGGGAAATACTTCCCAGCTTAACCATAAAGAAAAACTACATGTTCCCTTCAAATGTGTAAACTACTTCATTAACTTCACAATCCACATTATCTCATTCCAGGAGCTAATACTACAATATGGACCATATAGAGTTGCACAGACAAAAATAACAACTTGAAAACACAACTACCCTTTATAAAGAAAAGAATAGACAACAATATTTATGTCATAAAAAGCTCTGGATACCATGTCTGAGTGAAACCTCTAACTGTTATTATATCAAAATTTACTACCATTTTCCTAATTCAGGGGGCAACAAACATCCCCAAATGTGATGCTTGGATACACATTTGATAGGTAACAACCTTCTACCACCCAAAATTAGTTTCACTTGCAACATGCAGGGTATACAATAAGCAATTTTAGCTTGCAAATCATTATATCTAGCGACTCCAGACAGAAAGTAGTCTTTATTAACTCCTGATTCATTAACAAACATCATTTTTCCTTTCCACTAGATAATGATTAGCGTGTGCAAGTTACTCAAATATCCAGGTAAACGGCAAGATAAAACCAACCTCTTCCTCATAACTATTCCTTTCACAAATAGGAAATCCCATAATAAAAGTGTCCACAGGAGATCGATCCTTGTTCCATCCAAATTGAATTATCTCGCAACTTGTCTTCAACACGCTTTCAAACATGGGCCCCTGGTTGCTGCCCCAAGTGTCTGCCTGTGGTGGAAAAAACCATAATCAAGTTATGCTAGATTCTTTAATCAACATTTAATCAGTATTTGAGACCTAACACAACCAAATGTTGTACTTGAGCACATGTCGCCAGCACAAGAGACTTAAACCGAATGAGCAGCACCCGAAGCATCTGTCCATCACGAGCAACAGCAGCATGAGAAATTCCAGAAAGTAAGGAGCTGAATAGCTCTTCACATGCTCTCAACTTTCGCCACACCGAGAATACACATGCCTCTGCAGCTTCTATCAATGAAGCAAGAGCTCCCTGCAACAATTTCTTTGATGATTTTCCATCCAAATCAAGGGACGCAAGAGTTTTAATCTGCAACCTGGCTGCTGCTTGATAAGCAGCAAGCTTGGCGTTGATCCTAACTTTCAGTTGCTGCCCTTGTTCAGACCAGTCACGCTTCCTTATCTGCCAGTCAGACAAGTACACCACCCTTTTCAGTAAGATTTTCATCTTATTTTCCAAAGAAAAGTACCATAGATTTAACAGAATAAACCGCAATTAAATCATGCTTTTTTGGGACTACCCTTTCTGCACCATGCAATTTCTAATCCTACACAGAAAAAATTGCCACATAATTGTAATAGAATAAAAGCAATATATTGATTGTTTACCTTCAAGAATGTTACCATTGACTGAAATTGCTGTTTTACAGTACCTCTGACACTTTCCATTAGATTTTCATCAATGGAAACTTTTTCCAGGACATTTCCTATCAATTTCAACGCTAGTTCTTGTTTCTCAAGCCTATCCACAGGCTCCTCTTCGAATGAGGCAATAGCTTGTTTCTCCGTGCCATCTCCTCCTCCATCATTGTACCCACTACTTCCACCTAACAAATCTACATTGCTAACACTCATAGGTGAAGTATGAGAGGAAGTTCCCGGCTCTCGGGGTACAAAATTCTCAAACTGCTCAAGCAGAGCTGTAACCAATTTGTCGGCATCGGAAGGTAGAACGGGAGGGAAATCATAACACATTGCTTTCAAAATTGCCTTTGAGACCCCCAAATCTCCATTCCCATTACCTAAAGCTGATATCAGGATATTCCCCGTGAATCTAGCAATGTCAATAGAAAATTCTGGAGATAATTCGCATGCTTTACAGATATATTCCAAGAAATCACGGAAAAAGGAAACAATTGAGTCGTTTGTAAAAGATTGTGGCCAAAAAGATGGGTTAAAAGATGAAGGAATTGAACGATAGAAAGCAAGAACGAGCGATTTGGGCATTTCATCTAAATGGTTAGGGCATTTTGACAGAAATCGAGCAACGGCAAGTATGGCATTGAGTTGAGACCTCGAAACCCTAGGAGATCCAACAAGTAGGGCTTCTGCCGGAGGGCATCTACCACATATCCATGCTAGTTTCTCCACGAATTGAGCTGGGTTTTGTGCGATTAAATCACATAGTTCAATTAAGGAATCCATTATGCGTGAACTATGTCAATAAAATGCCAAGAATGATGAAAATATTCGTTCATGTCCCATCAAAAATTGAAGAAATCAACAGCTAAAAAGAACTAGTCGGGAGGGCCCGATCGGTAGTTCAGGGACCTGGCGGAAAACGAAATTCAAAAGAATGTTTTATGGATAATAGATTCAATACGAAATTTGTAACATGAATGGTTTGTGAAAGAGGATAATGGAGGAGAAATGAAGGTGGTTGTTTGGTGCAATTCGTAAATTCCGATGCCGGCTCCTCGCCACTTAGGGTGGTCTCTTTTTTTTTTTTTTTTTTTTTTGGCCTTCTTCTTTTTCAGTTTGGGGCAAACACATATGGCGTGTTTCTCTCAGATTCGTTTTGTTCTTACATACATTCGTACAAGACTAGTCTTTCCCATAATTTTTATTCATGCGCGAATTACTCGTCAAAATAATTCGTAGGTACAATTATCTAACGGGTCGTTTAATGCTGGTATTAATTATCCTGACATTAGTTGTGCTAATATTAATTTTTTTAGATTTAATATATTAAAAATAATATATTTTATATAATTTATAAAAATAAAAAAATATTTACTAAAATATTCTTCACACTCTTTAATTCTATATACTTTCTTTACGAAAGAATTACTACTTTTACCTTTTACTGTTCGTTAAGGAACATGATTTAAAAAATAAAATACAAAAATAAAACAAAATCAAACTTATTAATAGAAAAATATGACCCTTTACTCGAATTATCAGCAAAACTATAACTTGTTACCAAGTAGATAAAGTGCTCGAATAGACACACATATTGCAAATTTAACAAAAAAAACTACTAAGCAAACAGGTAACAAAGGAAAAAAATAAGATAACTAGGATCACAACGACAACAATACATGCTATAGAGAAATATCAAATACTCATTTACATCTTTTCCTCACTAGTGTGAAGAGCAATCCTATCCATGATTTTTGTCACAACCAGCAATTTAACACTCTTTTTCAGTCTAAAGCATTTCTCTGAAACATAAAGTGATTCCTCCAGCATTCTTTCAATGCCACCACCATGGGATGCCATCAGATAATTAACGATCTCCTCCTTAATCCCATGGTTAATCATCTTTTGAAGACTAAACATTATATACAGGCCCATATGATCAATCAATTTCATCAATATGATTTTTCAATATGCAGTCATCAATATATTTTACGTGTACGAACCTCAACAACTTATGTGTTAGAGAAACTATTGAACCCCAAAGCAAAAAACTGAAATAAAACAAGTCAAAAATTGTGAAATATAGAGAACATACGTGCTTTTCTTGAAGTTAAATTCATCCATGGCCACACCAATCTTTAAATATGTCTATATATAGTCGCCAAGAAGAAAAGTTGCAGAGGTCACTATATAACTTAACTCCGAAAAAAGATCAACTCTAGATTTAACTATACCCATCAATCAAAACAACAAAGATCATAAAAAGGGTGCTCAAAGTTATCAAAAGAAGAAAATGCCCTAATAATCACCAAAATTGAAGGTTTGATTAGCAACCTAAACAAAGTAATCAGCAGAAGCCTTTTGGTAGTAATGATAAAGAACCATCCATATGAATTCAGTCATTAGCCACTCAACTAGGCATGTTTTAGCTGCTCTATCTACTTTGTTAAGGACCTGGAGTGTAGGGTGTTCTTAGTTGGTGGCTTTTGGCCAATCCTAGTTATGTTGTAGACCTGTTTATTCTATTGATATGCTACGTTCATGCACTCGGGCTTGAGTTGTGGTCACACAAGTAAAAGAGAAATTCATCACTTTTTTCGTTATATGCAACTTATCAAATTATAGATAAATTACCAATAAAAAACAAATATCAGATGGAGAAATTAAAGAACTATTACAACAACTATATAATTGTATCGTATAATCTTAAAATTAGTGAATTTGATGAATTGTCATAGCAGTTGCATAAAAAGTACACATACACTTAACATTTACACTAGAGTTAAATATTAGACAAACATTAGTTACATAAAAATGTAGCATCTTTGTGTCCACACCTATAGCCAGATGTATCACAAATGGCACTATTATCAAACATTAAAGTTGTTAGCCAATCAAAAACTATCAAACTAGTGCTCATATCCTAAAATTTATGATACTTCAAACTTCATCATTGACAGTCATCCATACGATTTTCTGGCACTCATGTTCATCCATACGTAGAAATAGTTGTATCTTTTATCATCTTTGCAAAGAATCATTGTTGCTTTGATACACTGTGTTATGGTGTGTAACTCAAATACAGTGAGTTTAAGGATGGAATAAATTTAATCATGAACATCAGATTTTTCACGATCCCTAATATTTTCAATCAAGGGACTCATTCTTTTATCTTGACTTCCGGTAAAGTTTTTCAGAACTTCCATCATACCCTTGATAAATGTCTCATAGCATCCTCCAATATATTTTTTCTTTTCTTGCTTTTCTTTTTTTTCATTGGCTTAGAAGAGGACAATTTAGTAGCTAGAACTTACACAGCGTAAACATGAATGAGAACGTCGCATAGTCTGACTCATTAGCGCACAGAGCAAGAGTAAGCAACTTCACTCGAGAAGAAGAAATACGCTAGCGATCCGCTCAAATAAGAATGCCTCCTCTCTTTCCAAGCGTCATCTAGCGTGGCCTTATGCTGGCATGGGATTTGGGTTACAACAAGTCATTCTTAAAAGAAATTTTGAATATTGTTTGCATGATGTAATTCATTTAATTTCCTCTAATCACCTTCAAGCACAACTAATCCAAGCTTGCAGGAATCTTGTTCAAAGGGATTGGCATATTCACCTTATTTATAATTTTTTGGGGATTCAATATATTCATTTTTAGATGCTTCAGTGATATTTTTTTCTCCAGTAGATTAACTAGACCTGGTGACATTTTCAACTCCAACAAATGAACTAGGTTTAGTGGCATCTCCAGTTATAGTAAATGTACTTTGTCCAATGGCATCTTCAGCTTCTTCGGTACCTAATTTAGGATTATGGTTACTATTATCATCTTCTTCATCATCAATATAAACATTAATAGAAAATTTCAAAGTCATGTCATTATTATGTTTTGGAGCCTGAGTCTTTAGAATTTCCTCGGTAGCATCTAGTGTCCCTTATGTGATTTCTCTTGTTGCTCTATCTTTTTCAAAAATTTCCTCCCGATCTTCAAAAGTATTCATATTCTTGGCTCATGGTTCAATCTAGATTGTTTTTTAAATGTCATATTAATCAAGTGATAGTATCTAAAGACTGCTATATATGTATTAATTTTGGGTAGACCTCACTTCTAAATAATTAAGAAGCAAGTTTGGGATGCTAAACATAAAATCAATCTTTTTGCAAATCAATGATCAAATAGAGATATCGATTATGTAGAAAAAATTCAGACAACATAATTTAGAAAATTTTGTTTATGACCTATTAATGCACAAAGTCACAGAGGTTGTGTTTCTTCCATTATTTTTTATTAAATTGAAAATGATGGCATAATCAAATATGAAAGTAATTCATTCAGTGAAACACCTCTATGAAATAACTAACGTCTAGAAATTACTAGAAAACAAATTACTTACCTTTATAAAGTCAACCCAATATTTTGGATCATCAACTAATATAACTCCATCACTATATTAAAATCTCAAACCACTTCGAGTATTCAACTGAGCTACATATTCATAACATTTTTTTTAATATCTCTTTTTATTTTTATATGTGGTTCACCTTTCAATTCACTTTAGGATGATATTCGAGTATATAATGCTCTAACTCCATCAAGTGCCCCGCCCTAAAGGTTTTATTATCGGCTCCCATCCATTAGCACACAACTATTTTAACCCATCTAAAAGAGTTTTTCTTTTTCTTAAATCCACATCCTTCTTGTTGAAAGTGCTGAGTTGCTTGGCCTTTTTGATCCCTTGTTTGATGATACTTGACTATTCATTTTGTCTGTAAAATCTATGGAATAGTTATAAGAAAAATCAAAAAGAGCATAATATCATAATAGCTTCAGAAAGTGGTTGGAATATCGAAAAATAATGTTACAACCCAATTTTTAGGTCATGAGGGTACCTATATCCTGTTGTAGGAGAACCAACAAAACAATAAGTAAACCATGAATAATAAACTAAGTGCGGAAGATATGAGATAAATAAGGAATATGGATAAGCGAAAGTCTATAAAAGTCAGATAAAACCCCAAAACCTGATATCGAAATATAATGAGCCACTAATACAAGAAAATAATGTTTGAAAATAGAAATACAATACATGTCTTGGTATAATAACAGAAAGTAGATGATAAGAAAGATAAAAGATCAACTCTAAACGCCTGGAGCGGTCCTCTACCTCAGTAATAGAATCAGGGCCCAATCAAGAATCAACGTGGACCACTCGTACTGGTAAATACACTAAAAAGATACAGAAGTGTAGAATGAGTACCAAAACAACAGGTACCCAATAGGCTATACCAACTAGAATATATAAGAAATAAGTGCAGTAAACGGACAAATAAAACAAATAGGTCACAGAATTCGAATAAGGATTTACATACATAGATGTCTAGCTAACAGGACAAGGGCAAGTAATATACCTTAGGTACTAGCTATAACAAGGAAGATTCAAGCAAACAAGTGGAGAAACGTACTTGAATTCATTCTCAACCAATAAGAGATACAATAAATAACAGAAGTGGAGGTATACCGCTAACCTCAATTAAAGGAAGCGTGAAGAAGGCTAACTACAACAAGTATAATCACAAAGAAAGGCATGATAGGAAGTCATGAAATAAGCCCAGCCAAATACCCTTTACTATACCGACGATAGAACTTACCAAAGATCTCGTAGGATATAATTTGACAATAATCGTATATCTCAAAGGAAATTAAGTAAATAAATAAATAAACGCACAAGGATGAATGTAAACCTTCTATCACCCCATCCCACCAGAGAGTACAAATAATAAACAACATAGACAAATAAGGTATGCATGATATGATAAAATAAAATTAAACCAAACCCGTCCTACCCCGACCCTTGAGTCCGATAGGTAGAACCATATGGAAGGCCTCAACTTGTATACCTCTACTCCTGCTATACCCTCCTCTGTCAGCCACAAGCCCGGATCGGCAGGGTCCATAAGCAGTTGCGACCCCCGTAAAACTAATTCATAAAGTAAATAGTACTTACATAATATAAATAACAGGTTTTAGGTGATGTAAATATAACTTGAATAAATATATATTGTATACGGATCTCTAGCTGGTCTCTATTAGCATCAATGTCAATGACCGAGTCCAGCCGTGATTGCTGCATCAGAAATAACATCAACACCTAGTCATGGCCGCGACCAGACTAGTAATAACTCTATACAGGGATTAATCCATTTATAAGCCTTTTATCATATAAACTAGTTAATCAACTCAAATTTACTTATTTCAGGCTTATAATACTGAAAACGGGCTCATACACCAAATATTTCAATGAATCTTGTCAGCCCTACCAATGTACAAAGTCTACAACAATCATAACAACCAAGTGGAATATCCGGGACTCATGAATATTTTTCATAAAATCCACCATCTATATCCGGAGTCATGACAAGATCACTCCAATCATAGGGTAAATATAATAGCAAATGCAACATCCATACATTGCAAAAAAGCGGACTAAAAGAGAGGACAAGGTCATAGGTGCCAACCTATTAATCCCAACCCATGGATGTCTATTAATCAGAATTAGCTCCTATATAAGCTCAGTCTAAGATCGTAAGTATAGCCTACCTGTCGTCCGACGAAACACTCATAAATATAGCATAGAAGAAAGCACAGACTGCTACAAATAAGAGAAATACATGCAAACAAGCTCCCACGATCACACAACTATCAAAAACATAATCTAGACATTAATATGAATCCTGATACTCATAAAACAATGAAAATAGCCTGGGTCAAAATATGGATCAAAACGGGCATACAAGCCTGCGAACCTAAAATTACAAACAAAGGGTAAAAAAATATTTCTCACATCGTAGGAAACTTATACCCAAAATTTAATGCTAAAATGAGCAAGAATAAACTCGAATTGAAGAAAACACTGAAGAAATGGTAGAAAAAAATTGGAAATTTATGAAATAATATTAGAGAAATTAATGTTAAAACCTACGATGGAAAAATGATTAGAGTCGAGTAATTTTTCTTCCCAAGGTCAATATTGAAGACCCAAGAGTTTCCAAGATCTATGATGAGGTTTTGATGTGAAGAAGAAGGAGAAAAATAAGCAAAAAGGGCGGATTGGGTTTTTGTACCGCCAGTGAATAATGCTCTGCGATCGCAAAACTTTTCACCATCAACAATGGACATAAGGAGATCAAAGCATCACGATTGCGCCATGGAGGACTGATCATAGGTAGATTTACCTGCCTATATGCCATAT
The DNA here is from genome assembly GCA_039654485.1 of Withania somnifera. Lineage (NCBI taxonomy): Eukaryota > Viridiplantae > Streptophyta > Magnoliopsida > Solanales > Solanaceae > Withania > Withania somnifera. The sequence goes on along the minus strand of JBDJHY010000008.1, from coordinate 2,058,133 downwards.
AACTTGTACTAATCTACTTTGTTTTGAGAATAATTGCGTAATATATGATGTTTTCGTATTG
>JBDJHY010000008.1:2030277-2045096 GCA_039654485.1 Withania somnifera | reverse complement strand
TATATTTTTTAAGGAAAATCATTTTTTGGGTATCTAGGCATGGTTATACATGAGTGGAAATTAATAAGCCAATGCTATTGGCACTAGGTTTTCCTCTCTTATTACTTTCATTGTAATTTTTCTTTTGTCACATTTAGTTTAATAGTTATTCCTAAAATTTCTCACTTTCTTAGGCAGTAGGAAAGTAGACGACATACACCCTGTTTCTCTGTTTGAGATTTTTAAACTCATTTCTCTCTCTACGAAAAAAAGAGGTCAAACTCCTCTCTAGGGTTTCCCTCTTACCCCAAAGCGCCCAGTAACATCGCATCATATTCGATCACTTCCATGGCTGAAGATTCAGTTGCAACTGCAGTTCCATCATCCTACAATATGGAACTGTTGGGTCACTCAATGATTCCTATAGTGAACAAGCTCCAAGACATCTTCACACAACTCAGAAGTCAGTTTACGATTGAGCAGCCTCAGGTGGTTGTTGTTGGTAGTCAGAGTAGTGGAAAATCAAGTGTTTTGGAAGCCCTTGTTGGTCATGATTTCTTGCCTAGGGGTTCTGATATCTGTACTTGATGCCCACTTGTCTATAGCTTATACAGACAAAGGGTAATCCAAATGGTACTGAAGAGGAATGGGGAGCGTTCTTGCACTTTCTTGGCAAGCGATTCTTTAATTTCAATGAAATTCGTAGGGAGATTCAAGTAAATATCAGAACTGAGGGGGGGCGACTTGTCCTCAATTTGATAGTTTGTTCATCCCCTGTCGTCCACACCAAAGTGGACTGCCCAAAAGGGCTTCGATTTACTTTGTTTTAAAAGCCCACTTTAAGGGCCTATTACGTAATAATCCTTAGATATAAATAGGATATTTAGGTATTTTTGGTTATTTTTTTTTTTATGAATTGAGAAATTGAAAGCTTGTGAAGCTTCTAGTGTCTAGGTTAGATTAGATTGGAGTAATCTCAAATCTAGATTAGCAATAACTTGTTGATTTAGAACTTTTTTCTTGAATTTCATATTGAGTTGCTCATTTGTGGAATCCTATTTGAGTTTCTCTTTCATTGAAGTTCAATCTAATCTGGCTCGGGTTAATTAAAGTTTCAATTAATTATTCTTTCTTCAATTTTCATCTCTGTTTCTTCACTTCTCATCTCCTATTCCCCATCTATCTTAATTTTGTGTTTTGATTTTGTTTATTTTTTGCATTAAATTATCAGTCCTAGACCCTAAATCTAGGATCATATCATTTGGTATTAGAGCATAGGCTAGAGATTCGTTCATGTGAATTTCAATCATAGGCTCATAAACTTGAAAATCACAAAAAAAATGAAAATAATAAAAGTTCAAAAAATTCCCCAATCTGGCTTCATATTGTGTTTGTTCTTTGATTTTGAACATTAGGAATTGATCTCCTAGTGTTTTGAGTCATTGTTCCAAATGTGAGTCAAATTAGGGTTGAGCTACTTTTTCCAACATTGAAGCTTGAAATTTGAAGGTTGTTGAGTTGAATTAAAGTTTCAAAGTTACTTAGAACTTAGAAGTGATACCCAAACTATAAGGAGCTCAAACCTCAAATTCTATGAAGATTGGAGTAGATTTTAGTGAGTTATGGTTTTTCGGTTTGCTTGTTCATGGACCTTCATATTTTTAGAATTTTAGTCTTCACATTGAGGGTCAATTTTTTAATTCTCTCCAAAAGTATTGGGGTTGTTTCCTGTAGTAGGGGAAGCTTGAGGTTCAAATTTGGTGAAAATTATAATAGATTGGAGTGAATTGTGCATTTTGGGTTAAGCAAGTTCATAAACCTTCATAGTTTTCAGATTTCAAACTTCAATTGTGGTTTCATTTGTTATATTCTAGGATTCAAAAGTATTGGAAATTGTTTTTCATATCAAGAGGAGTTTGGGGTTCAAATTTGGTGAAATTTAGAGTTGATTTGAGAGAGTTTCAAATTTTGGAGTTCATCATCTATGGTGTTTTTCAAAGTTGTGGAAAAGATAAAATAAAGTCAACATCGACCAAACAGGAATCAACTCAAAAGAGCTTGGTTTGAACAGATTGTTGTGCTCTGGATGACTTGCCCTTGGCTTACTCTGAACGAGCCGTCCGAGCTTGGACAAGTCATCCCTAAGCAGCCCCAGGTCGTCCTCATTGTTACCGTTTTCTTCTAAGTGGACTACTAGCTAAGAGGTATCTTGGACGAGCCATCCATCACAAGGATGAGCAATCCCTAACTTTTCTTAAGCTATCCAAACTAAGTGACTGAGGTAGTGAGCATTGAGTTAGACGACAAACCAAGGGATTCCTTAGACGAGTCGTCCCCACTAACCACCCTGAATGATCCACTTGGATAGAATGTTTTGCTAAGGATGACTAGCCAAGCCCTAACCTGGATGAGTCGTCCCCTACAAGGGCACTCTTCTAAAAATTTTCAATGTTGAATTGGTTGATTTAATCCCTAGATTTCTAGTTTTTTTTCCTTCTCTTTGATTTGAATTCCTCAACTAGTAAACACTAGTATTTGTTCATACTTGTGATTACTAGATTGATTTTTATAAACACTAGTATTTGTTCTTCTTTGTTTCTTGTCTGGTCTTCTTTTATTGTTCATTGATTAGTCTACAAAAATTCACTCCTCCATAAAGGATAAACAACCTTGTGAAGCGATTGGTCGAGTTAGTTCTCTATCAACTTTGGAGAGACGCCTTAGGAAGGTACATTGAGTGATTTCAAATATGAGAGCCGTGAGGAATTTTAGTATTAATTTTTTTGTCGAATTTTGCAGGTAAACAAGGTGATATAAAGTGGAAATGTCATTCGTAGGCTCAGATTATGATGGTGATGACATTAGTGAATATGCTTGTAGTAGTGAGGGCTATGAGTATGAAGAAAAGATTCATGAATACGAATAAGAGTTCCATGAGAGCTCTGATCTTCCTTGTGGACATAATGACAAAGTTCATGAATATGGAAATGGGTTCTATAATGAGGATGAAGGTTATATGGGTATAATGAGGTCCTCCCAATATCTTATGGGTCTTTGGGGAGTATGCTCAAAAGGGAAGCTGTGAGGTGGATCTCTTTTTCTAGTCTTTATGCTTCTTCCTCTCTAATACCAAAGAGCTTACATGTAGTGCAGACACCAACTCAAGACCATCATTTGGACCAAAGAAGGAGAGTGACACCTATTTCTCGTTATGTTATAACCGATGCTCTGTATCCTAGTCCCAAAGCTTTGTGCTCACCGGATAAAATGGTGGTTGGGGTAGGATGAGAGGATCAATGGAGTATAGAAGTAAGGTGATTCTAAGGTGTCAAGAAAGGAGTGTCTCAGAAAGACAAATGTCTAGGACCGCTGTGAGTGTAAATGGTTATTCGAGGTTTATGCTTGAATTTGATGATAATGCTACGTACAACTACATTACATCTCATGTGGTTAAATAGTTGAGACTACCTTGGGTGATGAAACAAAACCCTTATGTGGTTCATGGAGGATATTGGGTAGATAGTAGAGTGGAGGTGTTTTTTCATTTGGAGGATATCAAGAAGAGATTTGGTGTGACGTGATTCCATTGGAGGGTTGTCAAATGCTTTTGGTGAGTCCTTGGTTCCAAAGCCATAGGATTCCATATGTCTAAGATTGGTGCAATCACATCATGGAATTCAAAGGGAGTCTTCTTTTTCCACTAATGTCTCCTAATACAATAAAAACAAGTGAAACACTTTCATATGAAGAGTTGGCCATTTCACATGAGGAAACCTTGTACAAAGGCATAAAGAGTTTGGAAAATAATGTTGACAAGATTTTCCAAATGACTGCTAAGCTTAAGGTAAAAAATTATTAAAGGCTAATGAAGACTCTTTGTAAGGGTGTGCAAGGAAGGAGTCTTTAGTGAAAGCAAAGCAAGTTGTACCAATTGAGGTTGTCATTAAAGATCCAAGCATGGAAGTTGTTTTCTCAATTCCTTGTGCAACCAAGTGAAAGCTTGATGTGAAGGGATTTTCCAATCCTTCACAGAGATCGTTGGCACTTACCCCAACTCCATCAAAATTAACAGACAAAATATTAAGAGGAGTAAGGGAGTGATATGTGGCAACCCTAGAGTGGAAAAATTGAGAGGTTGTGTAGAGTGATGTGAGTAGGTTTTCATGACCGTACACTAACTTTTCTTTTGCCTCTAGTTTCTTTGACTCTTGTGCAGGAATTATTGGAAGCAAGCCCAATAAGGAGCCTCACAATGCACAAATTCATAAGGTTCATGGAAACTTATCAAAGGAGCAAGTGTGCTCCGAGGACAAAGGCAAGGATAATTCTTCTTTTAAGCTATAAGTAACAAAGCCAACCCTTACCCTTTACTGCCTATGAAACATGATTGTGTGGTTAATAAACAAATGAATGTTAGAGATAACTTGTACTTGTGTGGGCCTAGTGAGTCTTTGCCCTGTGATGTCTATGGTAATATCTTGTTACATGATATTGCTCATGTTGTGGGTGCCCAAACACTAGTTGATCTTATAGATGACATTGACTCTCATTGTGAGATTGATTTGTGTCCACCTAGTGTTAGTACTCATGAATTGGGAATAAATGCACTACCATGTGGGAGACATAAATATTTGGGTTAGAATTATTTGATTTGCTCGAGTGTTTGAGGAACCCAAATGATGATTGTCTTTGTGATAATGCTCTTAATTGGTGACCTATTTTATGACACCCCACCCTTATTTGATAAATATGATAATGAATCGCTTGACCATGTGATAAATTAAGATATAATTCATTTGATGATAATGGTGGTTTGTATCAAATTAGGAGTCCTTATATTGAGTATGCTTATTTCATGTTAGTTGGTCCAAGTGTGGCAATATTGGGTGTGTGTTCTTTGAGCTTGAAATGCCATCAACTAGCATGATGATGGTCTACTCCTTTGGAATGATGACCCACTTAGTAAGGATTTGGATCATGTGCTTAATGGCCCTTATTTTAATGGAGAAATTGTTATAATTGGCCAAATAGATAGTCAAGTGGGTTATTCGCATGGAGATTATGATTTCTTGGAATACGAATCCATTTATTATTTTTCCCAAAGGACTCATGGATGGAGTGTTGCTTCAAGGACTTGTTTGGCGATGACATGACTAATGAAGACGCGCCTAGTGGTATGTCTTATGATGTTAGACATGTAGCTCTCTTGGGGTTATATCTTATTTAACAATTCACTATGGTGTGATGGAACACCTTTCAATGATGGAAACCTCTCCTTAGGAGATGATAGTACACTAACTGGAAGGATTGGTGTTAGAGAGGAAGGTGATGCTTATGCTATAATTGCTTCTTCATTAATGTGTGTTTCCATTCTTGACCAATACTTGATTTGCTTGAATAAACAAGTACCCTCTCTTATGAGAACACATTAGATGAAATAAATTTTGAAATTTCTTTTTTATATTTTTTATTTGCATATGATGATACTTGTGTTTGTGTAAAGAGTATGTCATACGTGAGTAGGAGTTCCAATGGGGAAAATGGTACTCTTGTGGCCCAAATGCGAGGAACTCTTTTCTATTTGACCCCGGTAATGAGTTTAATTTTGGCATTTGTTTGGTTAAGGTTGGTCAAATACCAAGCAAGAGATAATGTGGGTGAGTCCATAGTACCTTCTCGGTGTCAAATACATGAGTAGTACTCCCTGTCACCTTCACGGGGTTAGGAAAGTTATAGTAGTTGATTGGACTCTATATGGAAGCCAATTCTGCTATGCTATGGCGGTAGGGTTCTATGTTGGTAATTAATTGTTTTCATGATCAAACCATGTAGGATTCTGTTCATTCAGGTATGGACTTTATGGGTCTTATGTTAATTTGTGTGACCCAATCATTCGGGGCTTTTATTATTATGACCCGGAGGATTTTTTGATGCCCTCATTTGGGTATTCTCACACTTTTTACAGATGGGGAAGTGAAGTTTTTTATGCCTTGTTTTGCTTATTTGCACATGGTGGAAAGCTTGGTTATCACTTGGGATTATCTTTGTTGGTATCCTCTTATTTACACTAACCCTCGTACTAACCCCTCATACTATAAGGAAATATTGGTTTCTTGTTTCTCAAGGGAACCCTAGACATGGGCAATCAAAGGTAACAAAAAGGTGCTCGAAAGAGATGTCAAAGAGCCTCAAATACCTCATTCAAGCTTTACACTACCTACATGAAATAGAGGAGGGATTAAGAGCTATCTTGGAGGCCATCAAAGATCCATATCCAAGAGCATACAAATCAAGGAGGCAATGGAGGATAGCTTGGAGGAAGATACTCGAAGGTGGTTCATCCAAAAAAGGTGGACGTCTTGGAGACGCTGAGGGATGACTTGTCCTTAATTGGATGGTTTGTCCACCACTATCGTCGTCCATACCAAAGTATACTGCCCAAAAAGGCTTTTATATTCTTTTTGGGGTTTTGGATCGAGCTTGGATACTCATTATTAGCCTATTACTTGATTTTAGATCTATAGAGAGTTTGTTCACTGGTGTTTGAGGTTAGATGAGCTTCCATCGAGAGTGTATGGGGTTGGCGCACCTCTATGAACCTTATCGTTTTAGGCTACGAGTATTAGAGAAGGGTATATAGGGGAATGGAGGTATATAAGGAGATTCCTTCTATGGGTCCTGCATGATAGGCATACAAACACCGGAGGATCATACAATATTACTAGTACCATCTCTTACATCATATCTATGTTACTTTATGCTTGCTTTTTTGGATGTACTGTCTAATCTTATGGGGTACCAGTGGGGTGATCTTTACTTGATTGTACCTTTCTTTGTTTTGAGGGATCAGTAAGGTTTTATATGTACTTACTACTAACTTCTTCCTATCTTCACATTACTCTTCGATAGGTATTTGGTAGACATTTATGATGATACTTACCTTATGAGTTATTTTGGATACTTGATCATGTTTAGTTACTCTCCTTTCTGTCCCATTAGTTAGGTTATAGGTATACCATCCTTCTCCTCATATTTTCTCTATGTTTGGTTTATGGAAAGGACCCCATGTGCGGTTTTCTTATCTTTATCTGAATTAAAACAGGGAAATAGATATATTTCTCAACCGACTCACCAAAGATTTGAACTGTTGGTCCCAGCAAGTCAGAAATGACTTCGGGAAACTACCGAACTGTCGGTCCCAACAAAACATCACATATTTATCATAAATGACCATGAGAGTCATTACATAAGCCCATCAAAGATTGGCAGAACTGAGTATCCATATCGTGGGCCTGGTTGAAGATATACTTGAGTGGCGAAGGTCGTGCTGGGAGTGCTTCCATGGCTAGTGAAGACGCACCAAATGTCTCGCATTTAGTGACTGTACCAAAATATAGGGATGATACATCAATATTCCTTTTTTTAAACACACTCCCTGCCCCCTTTTTCTTTAATGGATAAATCACCTTTTTTGGGACTCGCTCCCTGTCATCATCCATTTCCTCCACCCTACCTAATAGGATAACCGTATAACTAGGTATGGGAAGAACATAATCTTGGTCCTCTAACGACTACCTCATGCATCTACTCCATAACAAACTTCCTAGCATCTATGGGAAGGCCTTCGATGAGAGAACAAATAATCATCCCCTATCACTAAAATCATCTGATTCATTCGTAGAGGGAACCACATGATCACAAATAATGCTGAGCCACGACCTCACTTCTAGTATTAAATGGGAAGAATCTATTTTTTTTTTATGTAATCCATCTTGGAAAAATACCATCATACAAGTACCTCACAGATATATCCTCACCCCCTTCTTTGGTTGCAATATTATACATTGCATTGTCAGGATTAGATAAGTTGTAATATGCATTGATAGGTTGAGGGGTCAAACCGGACCGGTTTCCTCTGACTATAACCACCATATCATTAGAAAAGTTAGTTTCAACTGTATTACAATAGAACTCACAGACTATGGTGATATTTTCCACCTTAGGCTCCACTGTAAATATTATCCAACTCATAGTCTCCAACCTTGCAAACAAACCTGCAAGGACGATGCAAGAGTTTCAAGTAAGATGCTCCTTTCCTTTATGATTTCTTTCAAGCAGAGACGATCAAGGAACTATGAGCATTTGAGAGATGTGAAGGTTTATTGATTATAATATTCATCATTGACAATCTCATCAAGAATATTTTGCATGTTTTTCGTGATATCGTTATATATTTTTGGGTCAAAAGTAGCTACAAAATAAGGACATTGTAAAAATGCTTTTTGAGGCACTTATAGAAATGTATTAGAAAGAATATAGCCAAAGAAGCCATATCAAAACTTTTTAAAAGTTCGCATAGACACTATTTTACAAAAGTTAAGTTATTCATCACGATCACAAAAGAGTCCACACGATTGAGAAGCACACTTAAAATTTACATTCGCGATCGTGGAAAGAATCCACGCAATCGCAAGGTTTATCAGTTTACACAAGGATTTTTCTTTCAGGATTTATATCGGATAGTTGATGCGCACAGTTTTGATGCTCTTTTTTCACACGATTTTTCCTTAGATCGACCACTATTTCACTTTGTACCTTTCCCCTTCACTCAAACCAAGCCTCACACATATTTTACAAAGCCCAACTCACTAAAACAATGCAAAATTGAAGAAAGAGAATTATTGTAAACAGTCACCATGGCTGCCATATTTCTAATGGGGAAGAAATTTTAATTCAAATATCAAAAAAGAGGCTAGAGGCATACCTTGAGAGCGATGAATACTTAATTAAGTGAGGAATAAAATTTTCCTTTAGTGTGTTCAGTTTAGGATTTCCACTTTCTGATACTTAGCCCTTTTTATCCAAGGGTTAAGAAACGAAGCAATCGCAGAAGATTGTCACGTGATCACAATCAATGATGGATTTGACTTATTCGATCGTGTATTATTTACACGCTATCCTTATTTTTGAGGAGTTTGATTTACACGATGACATGGATGCTTTACACAACTGCAAAGTGTATTTTTAATGCAGAGGAAACTTTCTCCCCATCTCACTAGATAGTTTGTGGCCAAAATTTTGGTCCCCCAAGGTGCATTTTGATCTCCGTTTTTGGAAAAAAAATCCCATCTGATCATTTTTCTACAACGAACTCCAACCTCATGGATTAGTAAAAGAAAACATTACACGACTCTAGAAACTACAAAAATTCAACTAAAAATAAAAAACTAAGAGAAAATGGAAATCAAAATTTACCATCCACCATTGTACTATTATCTCTCCACTTTAAAGAGTTGAATCTTCGTCCCAAATTTAATTTTGTTTTATGATGATCTCCATGGGACGATGGTGGACAATATAATAGTCTAACACTTAAGCATCACTTTTGCATTTCGTGGCCTTTAAATGAGAAATATCTTTTTGTCTCTTTAGAATAATAAAATTCAAAATTAACACATCTTGTTCCACTTCTCTCAATTTCTCCAATGGCTCAGATTTTTCGTTTTCATTGACATCCACCAAGCACAATGTTGAAAACTGAGTGGAATGTGGGTGCTGACATGTTCACTTCAAAGATACTTCATTTTTTGAAAACTTACCCCCGAATGAACTAGAGTCTTCAACCCAAATTCATTCAACTCTTTTGCATACCTCTAGTTTCATATCATCAACTTCTGATCTTGAATGATATTCGGGTTGGATGGCTTTTCAATTCACATTATATCTTCCAAATTAAGCGATAATCTACTCTCTATAGATAACAACCCAACATCAATAATCTCCATCCTTTGGTGGAAAATGTCATATGTCTTAATGTGTAACCTCAAGTCATCCTCTAAAGTGAAAGTATCAAATTCAAGTTGCACCACCCATTGACATATTTTTACATGCTTATTTAAGAAGTCTTGCCTTATTCACAAGGCGTTTTCAAAAATATGCATAAATGACTTCAATGATTGAGATCGTGTCATTTCCCAATCTTTGCTCTCTACTGTTTGGGTAATTGTTGACAGGCTGATTAAGTCATCATATTTCATTCCTACTCATGCCTAGTATAATGCTGAGAATTTGGCTCAAATCTACATTCGTGAGGTTGTTAGATTGCATAGTGTTCCTATATTTATCATTTCTGACAACGGCACCTATTTATTTTACAGTTTTGGGGATCTGTCAGCGGTACTTGGGTACCAAGTTTCATTTGAGTATGATATTTCATCTACAGACCGACGGTCAGTCCGAGCGAATTATTCAAGTGATGGAGGATATATTGAGGGCTTGTGTACACCGCCACCTGGAGGTAATATCTATGGAGGTATGTCACCACATACAATCTCTAACGCCATCATAACCTCAAATCCCAAACCACAGAGCCTAAAGCATCTCACAGTCTGGCATCTCATGCATCATATCAATAATATCATCAAGCCGTACTCTGCAAGTTATGGCATACAACGCTTCAATGTAGTAGTATCACCAATATCCTCAATGAACATGAATTATCAATGTCTCTATAACCAACAAGTGTGATAAGTGTCAAACAGTTGTACTCCCTATCGTACAACGATGGACTCAAGTGTCAGCGGTTGTACTTACTAACAAGCAGAGTCGATCTCAAGTCCAAGAATTTATTAGTCCAATGATATTTCCCGATTCCATTATGTAAAGTTTGGGCTAAAATAAGTGAAAATAGTATTACCGGGTGCTCGATACAATGTCCAGTCTAAGACAGTTGAAAAGTTATTAATTATATTATTATTATTGGAATATTCAAAATTATAAATTTATATCTTTATTTATCATTATTACGAACATCAATCTCTAGCCTTCTCGGCTCAATAATCGTGTGGTGATACTGGCCTAAACCCAATGCATGACAGAAATTATATATATGATCATGTAATAACAACTACTTATGCCCTGCACATGTATCTCTAGAAAACTCTTAAGTCACAGGCACCATATAAATTTGGATGCCAATATATGTATCAACGAGGAATGGATAAAGGAACGGTATAAGGTTACTATAACCACCTAGCTAACCAACCCAAAGATACTATTTATTACAATTATTAAAACTATAAGCCCAGAGCTATCACCACAGAGCCTACCTATCGTCCAACGATTAAGTGTTGCAATCTCGCAAATATTACTTCGACTGATATTGAACAATCTCCCAATGCTATGAAACTTGCATAAATGTATTCCATATGTCAGTATGAGTCTAACAGTGTAAAATATACTAAGTTTCATACTAGGCCTAAATTGGGCCTACGGGGCCCTCTCATCGAAACTAAAAATAAATAAAGCACACTTTAAGGGCTAATTTGTAATAATCCCTAGATATAAATAGGATACTTAGGCGTTTTTTATTACTAAGTTTTTTGATGAATTAAGAAATTGAAAGCTTGTAGAGCTTCTAGTATCTAGGTTAGATTAGATTACGGTAATCTCGAATTTAGATTAGCAATAGGTAAATTTTTATTGTTGATTTAAAACTTGTTCCTTGAATTTCATATTGAGTTACTCATTTGTGAAATCCCATTTGAGATTCTCTTTCATTGAATTTCAATCTAATCTCCATTGGGTTAATTGAAATTCCAATTAACTATTCTTTCTTCAGTTCTCATCCCTATTTCTTCACTTCGCATCTCCTATTCCTCATCTATCTTGATTTTGTTTATTTTTCGCGTTCAATTATTGATCCTAGACTCCTTATCTAGGATCGTATCAATTTTTCCATTAATTCTATGTATTATGATTAAAAGCACAATTTTGTGATTTCTTCTAAGGTGACACTTATTAAAATACACTTTTGTGTGTCTATGTAGTTCATTATATACTATGCTCATTGTTTACCTATTATATATCTTTACTTTTGCAGGGCATTCACTTCCGTCATCAAATAATAAATTTGAAAAGTTAGAAAGTGGAGATTACCCTGAGCCGGACAATGGTATACTCCAATTACAAAGTAGTAAGTCAATGTGTGTATTAGAGTTTAGGTCGCATCTTTGTGGAATAGATAATAAAAAGGATATTTTGTCAAACATACAATATAATTAAGGAGTTTCACTCAATTGACTATGTTTAGCATATATACTTTTATAGTGGTAAGATCTCTATAATTGACACTATTGAGTTCTACACGATAAGGTTATGGTAATTGGTTTTGAAAGACTGTATGTAAGTTCATTGAATTAGAGGATAAATGCGTGGATAAAAAGTTATATCAGCTTTCCAAGGATAGAGAGTGGAAGACTCATGATTTAGACCAAGTAAGGCGCATCAATGGTGAGGACGACCATGTTTATACTCATTCAGAGGAGATTACAGTCATATTTTTATAAACTCTTGAATGAAGCAGGGGACAAGGGCATTGTGATGGGGGATTTGGAGCACGTAAGGATTATGGTTATTGTAGGAGCATTAAGGTGGATGAGGTTTTTAAAGGAAGTGTAGGGTAGAGCGCTGGGGTCATATGAGATCCCGACCAATTTTTGGAAGAGTTCAAGCGGGGCAGTATACGTTGCTTACCGAGTTATTTAACGTCATTTTTAGGATGACGAAGATGTCTAAAGCCGGGTGATAAGAGTATGCTGGTTCCATTATACAAGAATAAGGGTGGTCAAAATCAAAATAATTATAACGGTATTAATTTGTTAAGCCACCCTATGAAGGTTTGGAAAAAAGTGGTGGAGTTGAGGCAAGATCGCGATTATTTCTGAGAATCAGTTTGGCTTTATGTAGGTTGCTCGACTACGGAAGCCATCCATTTTGTTAGTAGAATTGTGGAGCAATATAGAGAGGGAAAAAAAGAACTTGCACATGGTTTCATCGATCTAGAGATAGCCCACCGAAAAAGTTCGTATGGAGGTTCTATTGAAGTGCTTAGAAGTTAGAGCTATTTATGTGGCTTACACTAGAGTGATAAACGAAATGTATGTCGGAGCCAAGACTCGTATAAGAACTATAGGACGGGATTCAGAGAACTTGTTGTTTTAATGGGTTGCATCAGGGTTCGACTCTTGGCCCATTCTTATTTACCTTGGCGATGGATGTATTGACGTGACAAATTCGAAGTGAGGTGCCTTGGTTCTTGTTATTTGTAGATGATGTTGTTTTGATTGATAAGACCCACGAAGGAGTCAATGCTTAGTTGGAGGTTTGGAGACAAACCCTAGAATCTAAAGATTCTGGTTAAGCAGGACCAAGATGGAATATTTAAAGTGCAAGTTTAGTGAGGTGATGCCTGATACTGATGTGGTAGTGAATTTTGATAGCCAAATCGTTCAGAAGAAAGATAGTTTCAAGTACCTTGGGTCTATGATTCAGGAAAATGGAGAGATTATCGAGGATATCGCTCATCATATTAGTGTAGGTTGGATGAAGTGGAGGCTCTCTTCGGGAGTCTTGCGTGATAAGATGGTGCTCCTGAAACTTAAAGGTAAGTTCTATAGAATGGCGGTTAGACTTGCTATGTTATACGGGGCGGAGTGTTGGCCCGTCAAGAAAATTCACATCAAAAAGTTAAAGGTGGCAGAGATATGGATATTGCGTTGGATGTGTGGAGTTATTAGGAGTGATAGGATTAGGAATGAGGTTATTCATGACATGGTGAGGTAAGTTCGGTGGAAGACAAGATGCGAGAAGCGAGGTTGAGATGGTCTGGGCACCTCTCCAGTGCGTAAGTGTGAGAGTTTGGCGCCGGATGGTTTCAAGCGAGGTAAGGGTAGATCGAAAAAGTATTGGAGGTGTTAGACATGACATGGAGCAGTTATAGCTTACTGAGGAGATGACTCTAGATAGGAAGATGTGAAGGAAGAGAATTAGATTGGAAGGTTAATAGGAAGGAGTGAGTTCTTGCTGGTAGGGAGGTTTTTTTTTTTTTTGGTCTTAATAGTTGTAGTGTGATGCTTGTAGTGTCTTATCCTTTTAGAGTTATATTGATGTTTGTTTGTCTAGGATAGATTGATTATTAGTTTATTGTTTTATTGGATTGTGGTTTTGTTGTGAGCTGAGGGTTTATCGTAAACAACCTCTCTACCTCACTTTTGAGGTAGTGATACATACTATGTACACTTTACCCTCCCAGACCCCACTTTGTGGGAATTTATTGGGTATGTTGTTATTGTTGTTGTTATTGCTGTTTGCATACTGGTCTTTTTGGTATTCTCTGTTTGCATACTGGTTTTTTAGTATTCTTTGTGTCGTCGTGGGTCTTGTTAAAATAACATCTAGTAGCTAGTATTGCATCAGTGGACACTCAAAAGGAAACATCTCAATTTGTTGCATGTATATTTTTGTTTTCTCATGCACTTATTTCTGCATTTTTTTTCTGAGGCGGGTAACAGTGAAGGAATTTCTTCACTTCCCCAACTACTAAAGTCTTTATGATTGGCTTTAGGCGGAGACAGAGCGGGAAGCGGGAGTGAATAAAGGTGTTTCAGATAAAAAGATACGTTTGAAGATTTTCTCACTGAATGTTCTTGGTATTACTCTTGTCGATTTGCCGGGCATAACAAAGGTTCCTGTTGGCGATCAGCCTTCTGATATTGAAGCCCGGATCAGAACAGTGATAATGTCTTATAGTAAGCTTCCAAGCTGCTTAATACTGGCTGTAACACCTGCTAATGCTGACTTAGCCAACTCAGATGCACTTCAAATTGCTGGAAATGCTGATCCAGATGGTATGTGCCAGCTGTATGATGTCACTATGTGAGTTTAGTTGCCTCCAAGACTCTCTTATTCAAAGGTTTCTTCTTGCGGGTTATCGGACCACTGGAGTAATCACAAAGGTCAGATTGGTTGAAAAATGAATTTATTTCCTTTTGTTTATTGTG
>JBDJHY010000008.1:2003994-2016887 GCA_039654485.1 Withania somnifera | reverse complement strand
ACATACTATACAATTATCCTCAAAACAAAGTTAATTAATAAGAGTTAAGTGGCTTTCCGGCAGGTAAAACTGTCTACGATCATTACTGCCTCAAGTTAATCCCATTCTAACCCAAAATATACTACAAACAATGGCGATGAGTCTAAATCTCACAATGGATGCTATATAAGTAGTGGCTCTAGATCTTAAGTGCGAAAACTATCGTCGCCAACTCCAATTCATGGGTGGGGTAGTTACGCTCATAATCCTTTAGCTTCTACAAAGCATAAGCAATAACATGACCCTGTTGCATTGTAGCACATCTTAAGCCAACATTAATAACATCACCATATACCATATAGAGCTGACTCTCAAATGGCAAGGCAAGTACTAGGGCAACAATCAGCAACTCCTTTAAGCCTCAGAAATCTAGACTCACATTCAACTGACAATTGAAAAGGGTATGTCTTTCCATGTCAATGTAGTCAGAGGATATACAATGGATGAAAAACCGTGAACAAATCGGCGGCAGTACCCAAACTACAAAAAGGTGCTTTAGCGGGAATTTTATAGTCGCAGTATACAATTGTCACTAATTTACTTAGTGAAGGCAAATAGCAGCATCCATTGAATATTAATTGGGAATAAAGTATATTTTTAGTGATCATTAAGAAAAATAGCGGGAAGTATTTTATTTTTATTTTTCTTCATCGCTCAAATTTCTATTTTTTCCTATTAATAATCTTCCGCCTAAAATTTTTACGTCAATTTACCCTAAAAAAGTCAAAAGATTAATGTCTTCTACTTCAACATTCTCGCCTTTTTCTGCAGCAAACCAATTTGTTTCTTTACGGTCAACATCGTTGCCACCTGCCAGCATCACAAGAACTGGTGTCTTCCTTAACCTGTCTATCTTCATATCTATATCTGTAAGAATTTGATTTTGTTTTAGAGTTTGATTTTCTCCATTGCGTCATGACCGATTAAAATCACCTTGTATTGATATAATAAATTTTTGATAAGATTTCAGTATAGTTAGAATCCATATTTTCCATCAATGAAAAGGTCAAATGGGTAGGATTTTGTGTGCTGAATTTTAGTGAATTTATCAATTAGATAACATTGTACTTCAACTTCATGGTGACAGGTAAATCCTAGATTTCAGTGTTGTAGAGCTTGCATAAAGAAAGGAAAATGCAACCACCGAACTCTAGTTATGATGCAAGAAAAGGAACTTTTGGTAAGTGTTCTCTAAACTAGATTAGAACTTACTGTTTTATTTTTTTGGGGGCTCTATATAAATAACTTTTGATTGTATGAATGTTAAAAAGATGTGTCACTAGGGTGAATTTCATCCTCGAGTATCTATTTCCACACTCTTTGATCGGCACGGCACGGTGTTAATCTGGTATAATATTCAATTATCATAGATTATTTATTTCCCTCTTCCCACGCATTCTAGAAAAAAATGTTAGGTATATCACGGTCTTTGTGAATAATTGATTAGTGACAAACAAAAAGTGGTGATGGTGTAAGAGATGAACACCAATTGAACCTTTATGCATTTGATGGTCCCCTAATATCTATCTCCCTATGGTAAACAATATGATACCCCTCCGAGTACTCTTATGTTGGCATAGGTAGATGAACTAAAACAGAATGTCGTATGGGTCTACTGTAGTGGATATGATGGTGAATCATAAAAGGTTTTGAATTTGTCAGAGGATAAACCGTATTGTTCACACACATGTTTATTTTATCTTGATGGAACTTAGAATGTGAGTATGTTGATCGAGTAAAATTAACAAGTATCAAAAGGTCCTAACATTAAATCATTGATGTTTTACAGCTTTGTGAGAAATTACCAAGTCCAATGGGATAATTTGTAATTGACTGCAACAGGTAGATTCTTGTGAAGATTTAACTAATGAAGACATCATACGGCTAATCAAAATGCAACTGGTACTGTGGAATTGCTTTTATTTTGTGCCAGTGGCTCAGTGCTTTCTCTAGTAACTTCATATACAATATGTTCCATTTGGTTGAACCTGCACTTTATATATGTAGGTTACATTTGAAGTTCTTATCCGAAGATAGATAGCTCGTCTATTAGATCCAAGTTTTCAGTGTGCAAGATTTATTTATGATGAGCTTATAAAAGTATGCCATTTTGTTAGGAAATGTCTTTGATTTTTGAGTGCTACGTGTTTGTATCTACTGTTCAACTTGTATTATTTATTCATAGATGAGCTATCAGTGCATGGTCAATGAATCACAACAGTTCCCTATTTTGAAGAAACAGATGGAGGAGGTACTAGATACTTTTTGTGCGAAGGCCTGGAACCTTCAGAGACTATGATTAGACACATTATTGAGATGGAGGTATTTTGAATGTTTGTGTATCCTATTGTATACGCAGGCCTTGTACATATGTGGACTTGTGAATAAGTCATATATGTGTGTGTACACATATATACCCTTCCGTATTTATGAGCACCATGAAGTGAATTTGCTTAATATTGTCCTAATATACTTTGGATCCTAGTTATTCTTGAATTGTATATTTTAGATCATAATCTCTTTGACAATTGCAATACCGTCTTTTTCTGTCCTCATATTAACACCAGAGTTTTAGAATCGACACTACATGGTTAATTCAAATAAAGATATCTAATGTAGTCAAACCAAAAAAAATAAAAAAATAATAGTTGTTAGTATTTGTAAGTGCAGCAGGGGATTACTTAATCATCTAAGAATCCTTTGTTGTTCAAAGTTGAAATTTTTTTTCTACTTATTATATTTTGTTCTAGATGGATTACCTAAACACTTCACATTCGAATTTTGTTGGGGGGAGTAAAGTTTTGAAGATGGCAATGCAGCAGGTCAAGTCCAACAGGATTACTGCACCTGTTCCGAGACAGAAAGTAAGTATTTTATAAGTTGTTTCACATATTTTTGTGGATTCTTTTTCTCAGATCTGATCTAATTGGTCCAAGATTACTGCTTTAAACTCTCTGCTCAGGATGGTGTAAATTTAGTGAAAGCACCAGCATATGAAAGAAATTTGAAGTCATATGCTATTCTTGCTAGACATGCTAATGGAATTGTTCCTGATCAGTTATGACTTCTCTGCACCAGCATCTGAAGCTTGCTTCTCTTTCTTGTCATCCTGCTAGTGAATTATTTTGGTGTTCTATTTATTTTTCTGAAGATGAATTGAAAGAATTAAGATTGGCCTGATTATTGTGCTACCTGCAGAAGAGAAAACAACAACACAAAAGAGTCAACAAGGACTACACTCATACTACTAACATGATTCTTAAGCAAATACTGCACAATCATGTTTCATACAAATACAACACTTTCTAATTTGTTTCCATGTAGCTAATCTTTATGTGTTTTGCATATTTTTGAGTGATTTCTTTGTTAATGTGGCTGCAGTTAGAGTTAATGAAGGATTCTGAGTCGGAGATAAATAAAACATCCATAGAGAATTCTATATTCCTACATATATACTTGCATAGAATTCTTCGAGCAACAGTAAATGTTTACCTGATGCACCTACATGCCCTGTACTTGTTTTCATAAACTCTAAAAGCAGAGGTCAACTTGGAGGAGAATTTCTTCGTACATTTTTTCATCTTCTTAACAAATATTAAGTACTTAAAGTTGTTCACATAGGCAAAAGAATCCAATCCTGAGGTTAAAAGTGCTAACTCTTTTGCGAACATGCACATAGATATTTTATCTGCTATATAATTCTTCTGTTACATAACTTCTATAGTTTTTTGTTTAGGATAAGAAGCTCCTGATAGTGTTTTACGTAGACTGTATTTGAATATAGAAAGTCTCAAGAGTTACCTAATTTGAATAGAAAATGAGAATTATCGTCACCGGTGGAGATGGCACAGCTGGCTAGCTTTTTCGGAGTTGTGTTTGATCTCAAACTATCTCAGTCACCTCCAATTGTCATAATGCCTTTGGGAACTGGAAATGACTTTCCATTTTCTATTGGCTGGTTTTGGTAATTGTCATGGAAAGAAAAATCTAGGTACTGACCTTAACTCTGTCATCACTTTTTGAAGCTAGTAATGAAGGAAAAAGAAATGAAAATGGACAGATTAGTTTGTAATTCATATGTGATATTCTGGCATGTCAGAGATAAATTCTTAGTTCTTTGTTCAAATTTCTTGGTGGTACTAGCTGAATGTATTGTCTATCTTTAATAAAATATCTTCTTTTCACATTTAAGAGATGAGATCTTGTGATTTGTACTTAATTTAGGTATTGGCATTAGGGGTCTCATTTCACTATGTATGGTTATCTTTTTTCTAGAACCAGAAATAAAGAAATAAATATAAGAAATGCAAAGATGGGATTGATGTAATTCGATAATACTATATGGGTCCTCCTTGAGAAATCTATCTTTTCAAGGTAATACGCTTCTGCTCTCTAGCTAAGTCAAGGAATATTATAGTTTGGTTGATGAAGCTGTGAAAGCCTCCGTTTCCATTAAATGAGAGTTGGAATAGCATAACATGCTCTTACCTGTGGTCTATCCATATTCTATTGGTTCATAATCGAAATTGCAGTGAACTAAAGTCTTCTACATACTTCAACTTTTTTTGCTAAGTATCCAATATTGGTAGGACAGTTGTTATTTGTTGTTCTTTTTACTTTCATTATCCTTTGCCCCTATATTATTCTATTTTTAGTTTGTATTTTCTTGAGCCAAGTGTCTTCTAGAAACAACCTCTCTACCTAATTCTTAGGTAGTGGTATGTACTACCTACACTCTACTGTAATGGCCCTCAGGGCCATTGCTGTTGTTCCTGCGATTTCTCTATGCTTAGAGCGTTTTTGTAACTGTCCCAAGTCGTTTGTGACTTGCTAGGATTGGTAGGTTGGTTCCTTGGCAGTTTTACTGTTTATATTTCTTTAATTATTGCTACTTTAGGCCCTATTTAGCTTATATAATCCTAAATTGCCTTTTCGTCGATTCCATTGAGTCCTGAGTATCGATTACATAAAAATTCATCTATGGTTTGTCGAAATCGGACTCTCTTTCCATTCCAAGCCTCAACAGCGATTGTGTAGGCCAGGCACAATATGCATCACGATCGCGGGGTTGAGGTCTACTATCATGTAGAGTGAAGTGTCTAAAGGTCGTGATCAAATGGCCTACTTCGCGATTGCTTGACAGACCTGGTAGACCTATATACATTTTCCTTCTCATTTTAACTAATTTCCTTTAAATTTTTGCCAATTTCTTGAAAAATCTTGAGCTAAATAAGTAGTATAAGAGTCCAAATCGTTGTTTTGATCTATGGAATTGTGTTCTACTGACTCTATGCTCATTTTTACCTACTAATTCATTGTTTCCTCTATTGTAATAAAGTTTTCTATATTACATAAACATTCCAGGCTTGTTTTTTTATTTTCTAATAGTTTGAACCCTATTTTGTATTATATGATATATGAGTTATGCCTTATGTATTGGCATAAATATTTCATTTTTAGAGCTATTATGGTTTACAAACTCGTTTTTAGTTTGGATTTCGACCACGTTATTTATATAGCAATATGAGTCTTGTTTTACTCCTTTTGACTCATGGACTACGTTTTTGTGAGATTTGTGCGGTGTTGAGCTCTTTGTGATTCTTTGCTTCTTCGAGCATGACTTTTGAGGTTTTTGTCCGCACTACGTAGGCTACATATTAGTATAGTATATGTATGGTAAAGTACCAGCTCGAGGATGGGATTACTAGTTGGAGACCCGCTATGTTTCTTCTTTCGACCTATGACCTACTTAGTTGGCTATAGCTTAGTTACTTATCTTGGGACTATGTTTCCCTACCCGTATGTCCAACACAGACTTTGGAACATAGTATGGTTGAGGAGGAGTATAACATTTGGTTTGTATTATTTATACGTTAAATCTGGAATGTAGATTGGTTCAGAGGGTATAATACTAGTGGTTAGAGTTTAGTAGCTATCCCTTGATTTAGGTTGGTGGCTTTGGAGCCGATCTAGGTAGGCTGATTATTTTGTGTTTTACATGAGATGTTGTGTATGATTAGAACGTGTGTGGTGTAATGACCCTTATATTAATTTAGGTGTTTTGCACGTTACCTTGCATTCTAGAGCTTCCCAATAGCTGCCCCAAGTTATTTATGACTTATTGGGACCGGTAGTTTGGCTTCCTAGTGGTTCGATTGAGAGTTATCTCGAACTCCTTGTTTTACAGACTTAGCTTAGGTACTCTTTTACTTTAGTGAACGTTCCTTCAATACACACTTGTTATCGAATTTCGACAGTTCCGTTAGCTTCGGAATGCTATCTTTGGTCAAGAGGAACCCTTAGTTTATGTCCTGGGGTTTCCGTTTTGAGTTTGAGTTTTTTTGTGGAAATTTTGTACATTAAGAGATGAGAAATGGTCTGGAGTTAGTGCATGGTGATCGGAGTGTTGTAATGGGATTCTGACGCTTCCATCATCTTCGGAATGGTGATTTTATATTGATAGATGTGTTGATGCACTTCTTGGGGTATGCAATGTCGTTTTGGGGTGCCTTGGCGGCTTAGTGTAATTTTGATGCTTATTGGTCTCGGGGGTCTATTTTTCTCAAATGACCTCGGTTGGTCATTTTGACGATTCCATTAGATCCAGAATGTCGTTTTCATGTTGTGTGCATAATTGGTTTGTTGTGTTGGACTTCATTTAGATTTTGTGCCGTCGTTTGGGAATTCTGTTGTTGCAAAATTTTTTCTACAGTCTCAGGTACTTAGTGTGTCGCGATAAAGTTTATTTTCCCTCTATTAGCATAATCGCACCGGTGCTACGCAATCACAGTAATTCCTCTTTGTCCCTCCTTAGCGTAATTGTGCTTCTGGGAAATGACCTTCTTTCCTCTTTTTAGCGCGATCACGGTGTGAAGGAGTGATCATTCCCGATCACATCCAGTTATATAAACAGAGTCCTAAAAAATTTAGTCATTTGTCTCAATTCCCTTCTCTCTCCTCTCTCCCTCTAAGTAAATTTCTGGTTAAAGCTTCAACCATTTGGTGCAAGGGAGTTCTGGGAAGATTATTCTTGCCTTCCCCATCCTTGGCAAGTGTTTCCTCCCTCATATGTTTCCATTGGCTATGGTGATGTCCACTATTAATTTCATTTGTCAAGTGTTGCCTAATTTTCTTAAAATTCTCAACTGGCTTAGGGTGATTTCTTGATGCATTGGACTTGTTTTCACACCTTGGCCGAATTGCATTCAAATTTCTGTGTGTAAATTCCTCATTTTAGATTTATAGATTTTGCAACATCTTGCACCTATTGATTAATTATTTCTCAGGCAGTAGGCCCTTTCCTCACTAGTCTGTGCTCATTTTTGAAGTATGGGTTCCTGGTGACGCCAAAAACCCTGTGGAGAAGTTTTTTTAGGTCTAACCAGCCGGTCCCATTAGCCCATTTTAGGCTCAATTTTTAGCTTAATATGAAATTTGGTATAATAGCTGCTAGACTCATCTTGATTACTGGGTTTGTATTTCAGTTTCAGAGTCGTTTGAGGTTGTTTGCTAACAGTCGGGCTGATATTTGGAGGTTGCAGCGTGCTAGTCGTTATACGATAGGTAGGCTTCATGGGGCTTTATCTGGGAGTATAACTTACCTAATTACATTGAATAGCATCCATGGGTTGGGTTTCTAGGTCATATTGTGTACTTGGATCGGTTCTTCGTTCCCTCTCTGTCTTTTTCCCCCGATTGGTGTATAGGGTGATACAGTGCACCTAGTACTGGTCTTGTGATGGTTGTAGGGTGACTTCGGAAGTAGTAAAGCGTATATGTGTGGGTTGGTTTTAGGTTTTATTCTCTTTTTGGGCTGGTGTATTGTGCTGCTAGATGTAGCTTAACTAAGCTTGTGCAAGGCTTAGGTTAGTATATTATAATGACCCGCTTGGTCATTTTCTTGCATTTAATCTTTTCTTGTGCTTAGAGATGTTTGGTAGTTGCCCCAAGTTGTTTATGACTTGCTGGGATGGGTAGCTCGGTGCCCTGGTGACTCGTTTGCTTGTTATCTCAGTTTTTTTGTTTTGAATTTTCAGTTTTGAAACAGTGAAACTTGAGAGAAATAGTAGTAAACGAGCTCGGAATTGAATTTTGAGAGTTCCTTTAGCTCTGAAATGCCGACCTTAAGTTCGTGTCCTAGGCTTTTCATTTTGAGTTTGGGTTGTTTTGTGGAAATTCAGCCCAATCGAATCTCATTTTGGAGCTTGGGTGGTCTTTTGATGATCAGAACATCAAATCGGGTTTCCTTCGATTCCGTCAGCTTCGAAATGTTGATTTTGGGCTAGTTGAGTCATTTACTTCCTTCCCGGGGTGCCCGAGCTTGTCTTGAGTAAGTTTGTGGAAGTCCTTAGTTGGGATCTTTTTTTATCCTTTTGGGTTTGGGGTCTTTTTCATTTAAACAGCCTCGAAAGGTCTTTTCGTCGATTGAGTCCGTGGTGTGTTTTCCACCCAAAATGCACTTTTGATTTGTTAGAATTGGACTCCGAATACTCGTTTTAGACCCCTCAGAGTTTTTCCATTTTCCTTGTGTTGTTGCAGGTCACAGACTGCACCAGCTGCCCTTGGGTTGTCCCTGCGTCCAAGGGGACGCTCTGGTGAAGTTTGCTCCTGCGCCCATGCAGCCGCCCCAGCAAGGTCGCACCTGCTGCCAAAAGGGCGCCCCTGCGACCCCCTCACTCTATGAATAAGGCTTCTCCCTTTTATTTTCTAGCGTTTGGTTTCTATTTTTACTGCTTTGTTTGGGGTTGTTAAGTTGGTTTTGGGGTGTTTTAAGTCAAAGGGAGTTGCGTGGGTGATTGTGGGAGTTTGCGGTGCTTGGTTTTCCAGGTGATTGTCGTTAATTTTGCTTTTATTTAATTGTGCAAAATATTTTTTTTTCATTATTTTAGACGTAGTTTTACCCTTTGATTTGATATCGCCTAAAGCTCAAATTTGGACCACGAGTCCCTCGAGCTGAGGGCTACGTGCTAGTATAATTAGTTTTTTTTGGGCTGTGGGGCCGGCTTTTTGACCCGAGTTGCTAATTGCAATATGGGTTTTATTATTCATATTTTGATTCCTGAACTTGTAGTTTATTTAGTCTCGGGTGATATCGACTGTGTAGGAGCTTCGGGTTCGACGTGTGCACACTTTGGGGATTTTCGCCCGCGTCCAGGTAGGCTAGGTTTATTTTCGTGCATTGTAGACTAGGTTACTATCATTATGCTTGTGATATGGCTAATACTGTGGGCTGGGTGTTTAGGTTGGTCGTATTTTTATTGATATTCTTGTTGGATTTTGGGGGCTTGTGAGAGGGCATTGAAGGTGAAGGGTTGTATGTCTGGGTCCTAAGTTCCACCGTGTGGAGGCCATTGATCTTGGGAACTATTTTAGCTGTTACACGATTAGTCTGGTGAGATGAGTTCTTAGCTGGTGGTCTTTGGCTGATCTTAGGCTTCGTTTCCATGGTTATTCGTATTATTGTTGCTGCTGTGTTGATACTCTTATATATTTACTGTTTGGGCTGGAGACTTGACACTGATAGGGGGCGAGGCCCTAAGGCTTGGCACATATGTTATGTGGGCGAGGCCCTAATTATTGACACTGATAGGAAGTGTGTGTCCGAAGTTGATTATTGACACTGACAGGGTGTGTGTCTGAGGTTGATCATTGACATTGACAGGGATGTGTGTCTGAGGTTGATTATTGACACTGATAGAGGTATGTGTACGAGGTTGATTATTGACACTAACAGGGGTTGTGTGTTCGATGGTACTGTTCTACTTTAATTTCTTGCACCCCTGTGTATTTACTTAGTATGGTGTGTGCTCACCGGCTTAAGGAGGGAGTCATAGTGGGTTTTGTTGTGTTGATTGTGCTTACCGATGGGATGGGGCGCCATGTAGGTTTTGCTGTGCTGTTTGTGCTTACCGGCGAGATAGGGCGCCAGGTAGGTTTTGCTGTGCTGTTTGTACTTATTGGTGATATGGGACACCGGTAAGTCTTGTGTGTTTACTTTCTATTCCTTATTTAGCAACATTCTTCTATTCGATTTTTATTCGTGGTTCATGCATATGTGGTATCATGATTAGTGGGGTTTAACTGGCTGGAGCACAGGTATGTTTCCTTTATTTCAGGTTTCGGATATTGGTCCCTATAGATTGCATCTACCGTAGTTAGTTCCTGTAGATCTATACTGGCACGTTCGATATCTTACTCATCTGCTTATTATTAGCTTTATTGTTTCTGTACTATTATTGACCTGTTTTACTTCCTCACCTTTATTACTCGCATTTTATTTTAACCCAGTTAGTCGATGATGTTTAATAGGTACTTTGTTTGGTACTCATGCTGCACTTTTGTAGCTTTTTTAATGGTGCAGATACCGACAAGGGTTATCGGAGGCGTCGTGATCGTGCGGAATAGATTTACCCGACTGCGGAGATTACAGTACACTTTCCAGTTCGAGCTGACCGCGATTTCCTTTATTCTAACTTGTTTTATTCGGTCTAAAGAAGGCCCATGATCGTATTATCTTTTACAAGAGTTACCTTGTATTTTGTTTCTTTCCATTATTCTATATAGTAGCTCCATATGCCACTGACACCAGGTTTTGGGATTTGGGTTTTGTTTGATTTCCTTTTGGTTTCCATTCTTATGTATTGTTTATGCCTTTCTTTGCTGCATTGGATATTTTGAAAGTTTAAAACCCATTGCGTGTAGCTCCCGACTGTAGGGTTAGACTTGTCTATATGAGGGTTGTACACGTCATCATGACCTAGATTTTGGGTGGTGATAATTTTCTCGCTTTGTTAGATGTTTCGAGAGTTTATAGCCCATAGCGCATAGCTTCGGGTTGTAGGGTTAGTCTTATATACAGGAGGGTTGTAGATGCCATCAAAACTTGGATTTTCGATCGTGACAAACACCAAACATTTACAAACACACTAAAAATCATACCAGATGCCTTGGGAAGCAAACCAACACACCTGCTAACCCATACTTAGCATTCCGGAGCTGATGCTTCAGTCGAATTTTGCATTT
Organism: Withania somnifera; assembly: GCA_039654485.1. Classification (NCBI taxonomy): domain Eukaryota; kingdom Viridiplantae; phylum Streptophyta; class Magnoliopsida; order Solanales; family Solanaceae; genus Withania; species Withania somnifera. Next base: position 2,005,826 of record JBDJHY010000008.1, on the reverse strand, counting down.
GATGCTCCAATCATTGAATATTGACAAAAAAACTCACAAAATAGGCTAAGCTCCCACCGAAAGCTCCTTGACATGGACCAAGTTCCACTTAGACCAGAAACCACATTATAGGGCTAATGGAATTGTCAAAATTTGATTCCAAGCTTGTCTTGAAAGAATGTCGACTAAAGTCCACGAATACATAAGCCCAGGCTCTATAATAGGAGATTTGAGATAACTCTCAACTGAACTTCCAGGGAACTAAACTATAGGTCCCAACAGGTCATAAATGACTTAGGGTATCTACCAAAATGCTTTAGAATGGAAGAAAACATGACAACACATAAATGAACATATGGGTCATTACAAGAAGCTAGAAATAGAGAAAGGAAGCAAGAAAGCTGGCAGTATACAAATATGCTAGCTAATTATAGGGAAGGAACTTAGGTAAGAATAAACGAATATGCCCAGGGTCCTTGAAGCAATACATATATAATAATATAAGAGCAGACAAGATAGATAGTAAAAAAACTAAGGGGAAATCGGGTGGTGTACCGATAACCTCAAGATACAAAGGGGAAGGGTAAGCCAAGAAGTGTCATCCACAAATAATCCATAAAGTAAGAGTGGTTAATAGGTAAAGTATGCAACTATAGTAATAGTAAAAATAATAGTAAAGTAGATAAAACACTTCCAAGCCCCCATAAGAAAGAAAGAGTATACAAAAGTCACACTCACCCATCTAGAGTCACCAAACCATCGACGTATACACACACAAAAAAAAAAAACAAGAACGATAAAGTAATACAGACATAATGATGTAGAAGTTCATGTGTATGCTCCTCCTTCGATAACTAAAGGCCCAGTAGGCATGACCCATGGAAGGTCTTCCCCTAAATGCCTTTACTACACCACAGACCCTTCTCGAGCGTGTCTTTCCCCGAAAATGGCAAGGTAACATGAAGGTATGCTAAATGTTCACAATATACCTAAGTTACAATAAAACCTTACATATCGATATCATAGAGCCGCAGGAGGCTCTCGTCCTGGAATCCAATGCCTGAATAAAGCGGTATTGCCTTACCATAAGTATCAACAACTTAATGCCACAAGTCTTAATATCTCAGGGGAACAAGGCCCTGAATCTGTAATGAACCTCATGATCATTTATGAAAAATACATGATGTTTTACATTCTACAGCATTTCAGTAGCTGCCCCAAGTCATTTATGACTTGTTGGGATAGGTAGTTTGGTTCCTGGCAGCTCAGATGTGAAATATCTCAAATTACCTATTTTAGAACCTAAAACAAAGTACTCATTAACTAAAGTCAACTTTACTTCAAGACAATCTTGAAATTAAATTTTGAAAATTCCTTTAGATCCGGAATGAAAAACAAATAAAGATTGACCTTAAGTTCATGTTTATTTTCGATTCCGACAAGCGGCCCCCGCATGCCCATTTTAGGCCAACTTTGGAACTTAGTATAATTTATTCCATTAGACTCGTATTGATGTATGGATTAATATTTCAAAAGTTTCAGAGCAATTGGAGTTTGTTTGATATCAGTTGGAGTATTATTTGCGAGTCGACAATGGTTTATCGCTGGACTACAAGTAGGCACCGTAGGGCTATATATGGGTTTATATCTTTAATAATTGTACTAAATAGCATCCATGGGTTGGGTATCTAGGTTTTTATAGTAACATGGGATCATTCTTTCATCCATTTCTCATTCGCTATCTAATTTGATATCCGGATTAATATGGTGCCTGTGACCTAGGATTTATCTAGTGATACCTATAAGGGGCATAAGTGGTTTTCATTTCATGTATATATACTTACTGATATTCT
>JBDJHY010000008.1:1965982-1983644 GCA_039654485.1 Withania somnifera | reverse complement strand
ACAGAGACATCATGTTACAAACATATCCCTGTTTGAAGAAGAATTTGATAAAAATCAATCTTATACTCTTTGAATAACCAGATATTTTCCCTGTTTTCAGATGCGACTATTAAACAGAATCGAACTGAATTTACCTTCTTTTTTGATAGGTGAACAAATCTAGCCAATGCCCAGCCCCGTAAACTCGACTATGTACAATATATGATCACTAGAAATCTTCAATTTGTTAGCCAATTTGCCAGCATGCTCATATCTCGTCCTTAATTAAACATCAATAATGCAACTGTCAAAAATTGAAATCTAGAAAAAGTAATCAATGTCCCTAAATTGGACGCCTCCAAATGCAAGCTTCGCTTGTTTTTTTCCCCCATTGTTCTTAAAGGATGGTAGTCTTAAGAAAGGACCTTAGGCAGCGGTAGCAGATCCTGCTGAACACCCTAAATTTGTTGAGAGATCTCATCTGTATCACTTTCCACACCTCCACTGTTTGAGTGAGCTGGAAATGCATTCTCCATATCAGCATCCTCAAACATCTGTTCTCCATTTTCTAGAGAATGAGATGGATGGCTCTCGACATCATCGGATGACTGATCAGCTGCAGCCAAACTGTAACTTTTATCCCTTAGATCCTGTGTTGTGTCAGTTGACAGCATTGATGTCCCATTCTGGACAAAGTCTGCAACTCCTACCTAATAAAAATGTTCTCCAACTTCGTTAATAGCCATACTTATCCAGCTTAAGCATCTGAGAATAATCAGCGAAAGAATAAACAATTTATAGGAGCTCGGAGTTGTAAGCATAATCAACTAAAACAGTAAGTTTATATCCCAACTCCTTTAACCGTGAAGCCAGCAGAAGCCTTTTACTTTACAAACTCATGTTTCTGTCCCATTAAACACGACCAAATGCAGTTGCTTAGGAAAAAGGATAAATTAGAACCCGTTTTCTGACATTGACTAATTCATCCTTTTACTAATATGGTATGTGTTTAGAAGCAATTAAAAGATGTACACTCTAGGTGCATTTAGAATATAAAAAGTTCTGCAAGTTTATAGATGCTGCAATTGCAGAATTTGCACCTCACAAATTTCTATTTGTTCAAGTATGTAAATAAATTGCATATACGATCCAAGTAATAAATGTCCAAGTTCCTTTCGGTTAAAGCGCCCAACTCATAATCGGTGCCAATAAGTCTATTGGAATTGATTCTTGATCAATATAATCTCATCATCTATGCAGTTCAAGCCTTACTTTTTTGTTTAGTCCGACTATTTTTCGAATTCTATATATGAATGAAAGCTACGTTTCGGCAAATTATATAAACTTACTAACGAATTGATGTGGTATATTTATATCATAATATATTACTCCTGAAATAGTGGTAAAGTTATAGTTAAAGTAGGGTAGACGTATTAAGGGGTTAAAAGACTATCAGCTTTAGAAACTACTACAAATTCCTTCTCTATTGAGCAAAAATCATATTTTGAGCCTTAAACCTACTGGGCCAGATATTAGGAATCAGCAGCCATCTCTCGTATTTGCGATTTCTTAAAAAAACAAAAAAGATAAAAAGGGAAGAGCTCAAGCTGGCAATGCCTTCTCGGTGAAAGTTCAATCAACACATTTCTCTCTCCTCAATTTATGCTTAACTAACTTCTTGGAAATAGTTCTTTTGAAATTAAGATCTGAATATGTTTGGATTAGACTGTATAAAGGATAACCTATTAAAAAAAACTAAAATTTGAGCTGGTTTTGCAAAAGTGGTATGATATCCTAATCGAAAAAAGATAGTTAAAAGTTACCTTATTAGATAGAAAGAACTTTGGGAAAAAAATTCTAGTATATTTATTTCCTTCACTCATTGATATTTCGTTCTTAAAATTGCATAAAATTATAGTTCCAATGCTTTCAGGAAATAACTTACAGTTTTGCTTCATGTTTTCTCATAAACGATTTTTTAAGAATCAAGTTTATATTTTGAAGTTGACTAATAAGGGAACAATTCTTGTACGCTTATAAATATACTTGGCATTTGTACTAAAAAGCAACTTGTTTTCTTTTTGAATTTCTACAAAAAGGTCTGTGCAGAGAGATTGCTAATAGATATACTTGTTAAGTAATTTAATTTCTGAGAATATTATCAGTTAAACTTCATTGGAGGCATTGGTGGAATTTTTTTCGCAATAACCTGGGATATTGGATGCTTAGATACTCAGGAAATTTTGCACCTTCGAACTGGTCTAAGGCTGAACAACTGGTTCTTCTCTACGTCCTCAAACTAGCCCCATCAATGGAATAAATCTTGATGCACAGGAGGTCCTCGCTAGCATAATGTCTCAACATATAGCTCACTCTTCACTTTAAAATGATGGCAGGAACTTGCACAGATTGCTGACTGATCCTTTTATGGAGCATGTCTAGAGGAAACAAAATTGGGTGGCATACGAGCTGGCAAAATATGGATGCAAAGAGGTCAACGCAGCTCCATCATTGCGTTTTTGAAGACCCTCCACTTTTTGTCAAGGAAGCACCGCAGGACGACATCAAAGGGAAAGAATATCTGTGTCAAGGAATAGCCAACCCCCAACCATTTGCCCCTTGTAATGACTTTTCACAAAGTCGCTCCTCCCATATTCCTTTCCATATGGACTCACATAAGAGTCCCCCCCTTTTGTATCACACAATGCTCATGTACCTTTGGTAGCTTATTAATATAATTACATCGTTGGGACCACAAAATATTTAGGCCGATACACTCAAAGATTTCAGACCATGAACACCTAGTTCACCTTATCCAAAAGTCGGCTAGTGGTAGACCACCAGTACTGGAAGGAATAGATGCAAATTTAATGTTCCAGCACTAGTGAATTCATAATTAATATTTGTTCAAGCATGTGGAAATAAAACATATACTTTATTCTTTAATTACTGGTACCTGCAATGGTTTCATAACTATAGATGCTTGATCATCAGATTTGTCAACAACCTCTTCTGCTTGCAGCTCCATAGAATCTCGAATAAGTTGACTTAGAAAAGTAACATCATCAGACATGACACCAAACCCTTTTAGAAGTTTAGAGCCAAGCTGTAAACTTGTCTGCAGAAATATATAGGGCATGATCAGAATTCACATAAAGAAAAGAGAAGAATTGCCATGGCTTTACCTCAGCACTTTCAAGAATGGCATCTGTTGCTCCTGCTTTCTTCAGATCTAATAAATGCATCACATCCTGAGCTCGTGCATATATTGGTACCTGTAAAATTGATATTCAGTCGAGAAATAGCAAAGGTCAGACTTGATAGACCCCGAACCTGACACTCATAAGAATCCAGATCTATTTAATGTATCCAACACCAGTGGTGCACAAGAATACTACAGCTTTGTAATTTCTTCTATGTAAAACTTTTTTATCCGTTTTGAATTGGATTGTCCTCACTTTTTCTCCAACTTTTCATTTGCAATCTGATATACATGTTTGGTTTGGGGGGAGGAGGGATTACCGCTGGGAAGGCCAGTCGAATTCTCTGAACAGCTTCTGTGGTCCTTTCTTTCCCTCTGTACATGACCATGACTGCTTTTGGAGAAGATACACCAGCAGACTGCAGGACTGCAGGACGTGAACCATCTCCATAGATAACAGGAAAACCAAGGTTTGTAGAAGCCTGCAGTGACATAAGCAAAATATCACTAATCAGTTCTTTTGGTTTTCCGACAGAAACACGCAACATTGCATAGAAGAAAACTCAATCTATGAAATAAAGTAACCTTTACAACAGAAGGATCTAGATCAAAAGCAACGTATCGCCACTCCTCCCCGTCACTCGAAGCTAGTGGTGTTGATAATAAATTGGCAAGGACCTGTGTGAAGATAGAAAAAACAAACCATCAGAAAGATAAAGCAGAGCTTATTCCTATGCAACAGCGATCTACAGTTGCATTACCTGACCCATTTGGCCGAATCCAAGGATAACTACTGGTTCACTCAGATCAAAGCTTGCCATTTCAGCAGTTCTCTGAGATGATCATGAATTTTCTTTACATTAGTAGTTATAAGAACAATTAACTTCTGATTCATGTCGCAGAGACGAGAGTTCGAGGACCTTAAATAACAACTCTGCTCCATTCCATATAACCTCAAGAGAAAGAGACCATAAAGCAACTTTTTTCCCCTTAACAAGTGAGGCAATTGAATCTTATTCTAGATTATAAGTGTAATGACTTGAAAAATTGGGCTTGGGCCGTTTAGAATAGGTTTAATATAAAAAATACCTAACTTAGTCCACTAGGTTACTTAGCCCTTAAGTTACTTAACCCTTACGTTAATTGGCCCGTAAGGTATAAGCCCATCTCCTTAAATCCACCACTTTAAGCACAGCGGCGGAGCTAGAATTTTCACTCAGGGGTCCAAAATTTGAAAAGGATAACACACGAAATAGCCGAAGGGGGTTATATTTACTATAAATACATAAAAAGTAATTATAATTATGTGTATGTATAATGCTTCACCGAAGGGGGTTCAAACCCCCTGACCAAAGGGTGGCCAAAACTAAATATACTGGACTGATTCTCTAAGGGGGTTCAGACTGGTTTAAGCACCTCTTCAATAACTTATAAACTAAAATAGAAGAGAAAAGAAGGAAAAACAGAAAGCAATGAAGGAGGAATAGAAGAGAAGAAACAAGAAACCATTAGAGAAACCTAGTTCCTTGTTTTATTACTATAACCCTCTTTCCTCAACTGGTACAAAAGATAACTGATACACAGGGACGTGTTTTTTGGAAGTAAACTAAAGCTATTCGACGGGAGTATTGTGAATGATAACTCTACTCTAGTTGGTTTTCGATTATAGCATGTTTTAAATTTATTTTCTTAAATTAAAATTGATTATCCAGAACTTGATTTACTTGCTTACGGATAAACAATAGTATAATCAAATATCTGAGAATGCAAAAAGTCACTTTTACCATGAGTTTACATAATGATTACTTGAATCTATGTATTTGTGAGTTATTCGTAGTTGAATTTTGAGTTTGTCACACATAAAGATGTAGATTTATGTTGTATTATAACGATATTCAGAAAGATAACTTTTCCAGTTCACACCATTATCTAACGTCGAGATTGTTACACTTGATGCACCTGGTAGGAAACACTCATGTTGTAAAAAGATCCTCTAGAAGGAAACTTAGCTAACAGGTTAGTCAGATGGCTATGGTAAATCCATCGTGTCAGAATGTACACTCAATATCGGCATAGGATTCTCCTAATAAAGTAACACTATGATTATCTAATCAACTTAAAACACATTTTCATACACGAGCCTTATGTTGTTTGACATACTATTGTTAATGACTTATAAAAACTGCATTTTCTTATCTATGCTTGACCGGTAAAATGCTATGGCTGATGCTATTGCTCACTCAATCTGTGAGAGACCCCACTACCCTTTTTTTCCTTTCAGATAACTTACTGAGGGTGACCACTTGACACTGATAAAGCGATAGACAGGGATGATGTCAGATCCTGTAAGCCTCGCACTAGCTTCACATGGGTCATCATTTTGTTTAAAGATAATGTAATATATTACTTAATCTTAGAGTCTTGCTCCTCGAGTCAATCCTATATTTAATTTTGGCTTGCACTAGTACAAGTATGACTTGAAATTTCTAAGGTTTTGTGAAAGTCATTGACTTCCATTTTTAGTGGTCACTTAGACTAAATATGTTGGCGTTGTAGTTTGTGAGTATTGGGTTTCTGAACATTGACAAGTATAAATTTATGGATTGCTCCCGATATAGAGTAAACTCTGCTGAACTTTTAGCATGACCTCGATTAGGCTTGCTTGGTAGGCCTAGGCTTCTGAGCACGGGTCATGGCCTAGGTGGGTCGTGACAATATGTGACACAGGAATTTCAGCAAAGTTTCGTCCTACATGTTTACTGAAATTAAAATACAGTTTATTCACTGCTAGAGTAAACTCAATCTTCATATGTGAGATTTCAAGATTCAGAGAGATGAAGCAATGAGATAATATTCAAAGAGAGAGATTACTCATGGATAAATCAATTTCATTTCCTCATATTCCAGGAGTGGTAAAAAACTTACATCCTCATTGTCAAACTTCTCAGTAACAAATTCAGAAGCTTTTCGTCCAATTTCATTGAGTAATGGAGTCAGTGCCATAGACAGTACAACAACAATAATAAGTAGTTTATTCAGCTCGAGTGGCAGCACGCCTAGCCTACATAAAATGGTGGTATTTGTCAGCTGAAGAAAATTAATCTATTTCACAAAACTTCAGATGACACTCACCTATTCGCTAACGAAAAGACCACAAATCCAAATTCTCCTCCTTGAGAAAGAAGAAATCCAATTCTCACACTCTCCTGAAGGGATAGTCCGACTCGGGGACCTATTGCTGTTATGATCAATGTCTTGATAACAATCAGACCAGACAAGAGAGAAAGAACATTTGGCCACTCCCGGAAAAGAAGCTGGCATGAGGTAAAGAATTATGTGAAATTAGATGGAGGATTAAAGACAACGAAAGGGTGCATACTACACTAAATAATAAAGGTCATACTTTTGAGAAAATACCTGCATATCAATAGAAGTTCCGGTAGTCACAAAAAATAAACCAAGAAGTAATCCTCTGAATGGCCTTATCTCAGCTTCAATCTGAGTACGGAAATTTGTTTCTGCAAGCAGAGCCCCAGCTAAAAAGGCTCCAAGCTGCAGCATGGATAAATATCAAATGATGAACTCAACTGTTATCTGGGTCAATTGGTATTATCTTTTTCAGAGGTGTATCTGACCGTGTCACTAAAGCCCAACTTCTGTGTTAATAGAGATGTTCCTGCAACAGTCAAAAGGCAGAGTGCAACAAAAGCTTCCGAACTTCTCGTTTCTGCAACAACCTATTACAATAAACATGATCTGTTGTTTCAGTTGTAAAAATTTATGTTTATTTATCCACTGTGAATATATTTTCCCCTGGTTTACATGCTATTCTTGGCCAAAGAACAAGGATGGGCACCTCAAAAACTCGCCTCCATATATATTTCCCTCCAAAAGAAAGCAACCCCAGTCCACCTAAAGCTTTCAGACTTTCTTTTGCAAGCATTGGCCAAATACTTTCTTCTATCAGATTCTGCAGAAATTTGAAGATAAAATAATACTCCTAACATTCATAAACACATGCAGCAGCAAGGATAGAAACAAGAAATGGCATGTCTGTTAGCTTGATCCCACATCTGTGTAAACTATAAGGTAAGTTACCTTATGTACCCTATCCGATGAAATTTTGAATTAGTTGGGAACTAATTATCTATGTAGTTAACATAATGATGCTTAGAGACAAAATTTAAAGCACAATATTTTCTGATTAACTGCATCAAAGAAAATTTATAGACATTGGAAGCCTCTAAGCTCCAAGTACCTGGGTCTCCAGCACTGGTAGAATGACTAAAAGAGGCACAACAGCAATGTCCTGCATATATCAAGAAGCACAGAACAAATAAGTAAAGACTAATGGGAAACATGTTACCTGGCTACTCACACCTTTTTCCCTTGATAGAATACAGAAAGGGGAATAAGGCCTTTTCGCCATTTGAAATTTAAGTGAGGTACCCGAAGAGGACTTAAATGTCGAACTTGTAGACCTATTAGAACTATAAAAAGTTCTAGCTCCCTGTTACTAGTTCTCCATTTCTCTCTCTTTTTATCGCTCCCCCTAGGAGGACGCTGAATATATTTTCATAAAGTTGGAATGAGTCTGATCAGATGTATGAATATACAGTGGTACATAATTTTGACATCCAAGGAAGACTCATAATCAGCAATGCGGAACAAGGAGATTGGAGTAGTAATATCATCCCAGAACTCTCAATAAATGTGGGCTAGGTGATGTTGCGAAAAAGATTCAGCATTTGACAGAGAAGGACAGTCTACTACAGGGTAACCAACCAGGGATTTATTCAGAGACGGTCAAACCAAAAGGGTGGTCGGAAGAAGACCTGGGGTCAAAAGCACTCGGTAAATAATATGTGGACTTCAACACTACTAACGGAGATCAGAATCTCTTCAAAACTGTTTGGTAGGTAACTTTGTAGCTCTTAGCAGTGAAATCCCTACATGCCTAGATGTAAGAAGATGGGTACAGAATATTTGGGAAGTATCTGGAGGGGTCAGTGTATTTGAAATGACTGAAACAAGTTCCTGTCCAATTTCCATCAAAGAAAGAGTCAAAATGGCTAAATGGTGCTGGAAAATTTTGGATTGAACCTTTAATGGTGGTTATTGAAGACAGGCTGTTTTTTCAAAAAACATTTGGACTGGAATGAGTATGGATCAGATTACTAGGGATGCCTCTATATTTGTAGTCTGATAAGATGCTTAAGAGATTGAGGAGAAGTACAGTGGGTGGTTAGAAACTGAGGAAGAAACAGCATTGGGAAACCATCTCCAGTGGACTAGATTGAGAGTCGAAGGGCCACCAGATTTTATATGGTTTTCATATGAAATTAAAAATTTCTAAGTTGTTTGTGGTTTAGAAGATTCTTGTCCGCATTTATGATAGATATGAAAGGTGGAATTCATTTCACGATAAAGTAATAAACTTGCAAGAAACATGAGTTTTGATAAGATCATGGCTTTTAGCTACTTTTACATAAAATGTGAACTCTTGTAAGTTATGAGCCTATTCATAGATACTTAATGTTTTGGGAGGATTATTTAGTACCAAATGGACAGGCAATCCTTCCACTTGTTAGCTTTGAGGCTAACACCTAAAGTCCCAGAACTATGTTTGCTAGCATAGTATATGAACTCAGAGGTCATTGCCTAAGTGGTGGGCCAAGAGGCTTGATCGATAACAGTTACAACAGCATGTGCTCTCCTTACCCTGGCAAGGTTTGGAAGAACTCTTCCAGCATGGAGTAATTACGTTGGACGTCGTGAGCTTACGTGGCGTTTGTCGGTTAGAATAAACTACCCTATTAAACTATTTATTAATCACTTACTTTTTTATGCATAGACAAAGGTTTCACCATCAGTTATTTTAAAGACATACTCTCAGGTTTCTTTCATGATATGCACATACATATATATAGGGTGTTGCTAATATACTACATAAAGGTAGCATTTAGCAAACTACCCATTTTACATTTACCCAAAATGCCCTTAATAACTTATCGAAACATATTAATATATTAGGGTTTTTGGTCTTTTAATAAATAATACTCAATCTAAACATCTGCTACTCCTTTTCCTCGTTCCCGTGGATTGTTGAGTCTCTACATTTCTCTTTCTTCCTTTTCTTCCCCAGCCATCTCTACCATTTTCAACTTTATCTTCAATATCAAAATCATGGCCATAATTCCTAATAATTAAAACTTATTTTTCAGTTTTGATATGCAGATCTACTTGACACAGAGGTGAATCTAGAATTTGTAGAACATGGGTGCACGAAAATTGATCCCTAGACCTTTAAGTAAAAAAACACATCTAACTAAGTGCACCATTTAGCCTTCTTATAAGATAGGTGCCAACAAATAATATTATACCAATTTTAAAATATATATACATAAAATATCTAATTTTACGGAAGGACCATGGGTTCACGTGCCTAATTTTTTTAACCTAGAATCTCCTCTGGTTTGACTAAATTCATGTTATCTTCTCTTGTATTTTGCTTTAAATATTTCGAGGCAGACTTGAGAAGATGCACTACAACAACAATGTAGTTACACATCTAACCAATCGCCTCTTTAGCTTTAAGGAGCTTATCCTTTTTCTTAACGAAAAGCAATACGCTAAAATTATTTCAGTAAAAAGTGAGTTTAGTTTTTTAGTAGAACATTAATGGAGTTTTTTGTGGAGAATTTGCAGGTGATTTCGAAAATAAATTTGCCAATAGATTTATGTTCTCAAGTTGAAAGAACACTGATTTAATGCAGAAAAAAATCTTAAAAATTCATAAAGAATAAAATTGAAGCTACGGTCGTTCCCATGGTTTAGCTCCTTAGTAATTCGTAAAGCTTTGAGGGTCACACTAGTATTTACTCATTAGGTTAGATTCTGGTTTATTGACTTAGAGTTAGATGGGGTTGTCGCAATACTCATCCGTTATGTTAGAGGATTTCAGAAAAACAGTTAGCTATGTCTCCCTTGTTTAATTATGTTGAATAATTATAAATAGTTCGAACCCTAAATTATTTTCAAGCAATAAGCATGCCCCACAGTCCTACTCTCAGTTTTACATGTTATCTTCTGCTGACGCTCAATATTAGGTAGTTATTGTTCAGTATCCAGTAGCATGGGTTAGCTCAATGCTACTGGTGGTTCTAAGTATCGTGCCACGTCTAGAGGGTAGTCTCGGCATGACAAATTGATCATATTAATTTGTACTCAATATTATATCTTTACTGTGTATGAATAAAGTAGTATGAAAATAAAGAAATTCAGAAAAAAAAAATTAAAGCAAAAGAATGAAAAAAAAAAGGAGACAAAAGGTGGGCCACTAACTAATTTTTGTCCCCAAAATATGAAGGAAAGCAGAAAGAGAGGAGCAATTTAAGTTAACAATGAAAGCAGCGTAGAAAATTATTGTTGCATCTTTTCCCCTACACTACATGCCTAGGGCTAGGCCAATTTCTAAAATTGTTTTATTCCATTCGTCTTGGACTCGGTTATTACGTATAGGACTTTTTCTAGACCTATAAATAATCCATAAATGTTTCAGAAGAGATTTTTTAACCTAGGAAGAGCTAGGAGCTACCCTGGAGACCACCTTTTCTTCTCCATATTATTTAATTTTACTTTATTTCTTGGATGGATATCCATGTGGAGCTCAGATTCTCCTTCTGAGGCTATTGTGGTTGCACGATTATTGTTGTATGAACCTGGATTGACTTGTTAAATATTTTTTGATAAGGTAACATTTTTATATTCCAAAGAAACCATGAAGTTTATAATTACAAGCTAAGTCTAAGCTTGGTTAGCAAAAGTAAGCATCTATAGGGACTCTAAAAATTGTTCCTATGTCCCTATATCTATTATTAACATTCCATTACACCAACAATGCAAAAGTTGAACACAAATATGTTTTATCCTCTGGATGGAGTTGCTAATGTTTTCAAAACTTCTCGAGTTCCCTTCCTTCCGGTTGGTCCACCATATGCATCCTGGAATCATTATCCAGATTTTTTGGGCCGCTCTAGTTCCTCCTCTCCTGCTCCAACTATTGAGATACTTCTAGTGTATTGCGGAACATTCTCAAGGTTAAACCAATGTTAGCTAGAAAAATGTCCCAAAACTCAAAGATCAACGTGAAGTGCAAAAAGAGATGGTTGTTTGTTTCTGCATATTCCCCACATAGCAGCCATATAGAGCATATGTCTATTCCCCTTCTTTGCAACTTGTCTTGAGTCAAACAAGCCTTTTAATCGCTAACCATACAAAGCCTGCTACCTTATATGGTATGTTTTCCTTCCAAAGCTGCCTCCAGGGCCACTGTAACTGTATGTTGTAACTTCTTCATTGATATGTTGATCTTACCGAATATAATCTTGTTTTGTCTCCCAGCTACCATAATTTGTCCTGCTCCATTGTCAAGCCACTACATAGATTGAGATTATTGAGAAACTCAATGAATCTGTCCAGCTCCCAGTCATTTAGGTGTCTCCTAAATATGAGGTTCCCTCCTTGGTTATGCCATACCTCACTGACATTAGCGCTTTGTTGTTGGTTCAAAATAAAAACGTATGGATACAACTGCTTTAGAAGCCATTGCCTAACCAATTATCTTCCTTGAAAGAGACTTTCTGTCCATTCTCAATCTTGTAACTTATGTTGAACTGAATTTTTCCATAGGTTTCTGATGGCCTTCCATACACAATGTTCACAGTTCTAGTCTTCCAGGCCTCCTCTTCCCCATATTTTTCTCTGATCACCGATCTCCACAATGCTTGTTGATCTTCAATTGTGTATCTCCATAGCCACTTCATGAGAAGACTTTGGTTCTGCTTTCTCAAATTCCTTATATCTAGTCCTTGTTGCTTCTTGCTGAGGATTGAATTTTTCCATTGGAATATATACCTTTCTTCTCCTTGTTTCCTTGCCATAAGAAGTTACTTCTCAGTGTGTCCATCCCTTTTTCAACCTGTGGTGGCATGGGAAATAGTGACAACATATAAGTGGAAGGTGCATCTAGTACACTGTTAATGAGAACTGGTCTACCACCAAGAAAGAGGTACTGACTCCCCGCTAGTTAGCTTTTCTTCATTTCTTTCAAGCACTCCATTCCATATATCTATTGAGCCACAATAAGGCCCCAGGGTCATCCCAAGTTAAGTTGTAGGCAAGGTACCTACTTCCCTACCTAGGATGTCCACTCAAAGCTGAAAGTTTTGAGGGTCATTGACTGGGAACATGAGATTCATTCTCCCGTTCACATGAAGGCCAGAGACCCCTTCAAATATAGTCAAAATAACCCTCAGAATCTTTATTTGTTCAGTCTCAGCATCACATAGGATAATTGCATCACCTGCATAAAACGTGTGATTTCCAGATATCTCCTTGTTTGTTGCTTACTTTAAAACCTCTGAGCCAAGCCAATTTTTCCTGTGGGTTGTGGTCAATATATTGTTTAGACCCTCCACGACAATCAAAAAAAGGAAAGGTGAGAGTAGGTCACTTTGCCTAATCCTCTACTTGAAGAGAAAAAACCTTCAGGTGTTCCATGGATCAAGACAGAGAACTTAACTGTGCTGATACGAAACCAAACCCACTTCAACCATTTATTACTAAAACCCATTCTCTTCATCATGTTAAGTAGAAATCACCCGTTCACATGGTCAAATGCTTTTTCAATGTCTAGTTTTCAGAGAATGCCAGCTTTTTCCTCTTTCATTCTTGAATCTAGCATTAGCAATCAAAGCACCATCAATGATCTTCCTACTTTTGATGAAGGCCATTTGATGTGTGTCTACTAGTTTGTGCATTACTGTCTTCAGTCTTTCTGTGAGTAGCTTAGAGATGATTTTATAGACACTGCCAATCAGACTGATAGGTCTATCATCTCTTATCTCCTTTGCATCACTCCTTTTAGGTATCAATGCTATGTATGTGGTATTGAGGCTTTTCTAAAAAAACTCTTGGTTGTGAAAATTGTGAATTGTCAGCATGACATCTTCTTTAACTAAATCCCAGCATTGAAACCAGAGTATTTCCTCCCTTGTAGCTATCTCTTCAAATTTAGTGCTCAAAATGGTCTTTAAAGCTGCTTCTGTGCTGTCTATAACTCCTTAACTGTTGTATCATGTCGAAGCCTGAGATCTTGTTAAGAATGTGAAGCTTTTCCATCCTAAGATTATCATTGGTAGCTAGATTCCATTCTCTGAGCTTTGATTTCAACACTTTTAGCTTCATGGCCAGTTTGTAATCAGGTTTGCCAGTCGCCGTAAAGGAATCCCACCACAACTTCACCTGAACTTTGAAGCCATCTACTCTCATCCACCAATTTTCCAACTTGAAGGACTTTGAGGTGCTCCAATTCCCACATTTTAGTGATATTGGTCAATAATCTGAGATGACCCTAGGTAGAATTGATTGGTTTAAGCTTGTAAATTCCTCATCCTATTTGGAGGTGAAGAGGAATCTGTTTATTCTTGATTAAGAGTTGTGTGCCACCTCTTGCCCAAGAAGGTTCCTCCACTAAGAGGGTCTACCAATTCTGTATCTTCAATGAACCTTGAGAAGTCTTTCATGCTCCTGGACAAGGTTGTTGCATTCTTTTTCTCAGAAATGAATCTTATTGTGTTGAAATCCCCACAAACCACCCACAATTCCTCACAGAGACTTTTTGCTCCACTAATTTCCTCCCATAGTTCTAATCTTTCTCTTCTGGTATTTGGTCCATAAACACAGGTCAAATACCATTCAAGATTTTCATTCACTGTCTTAAACTTGAAAGATATAGAGTACTTTCCAGTGCAAATAAGTTCCCCCTTCCATGATCTACTGTCAAACAATTAATATTCCCCCTTTAGTTTCATTTGTCTGTAGATTTGTAATGACCCTCATGGTCATTTATGATAAATACGCGACATTTTGCATTCTAGAACATTTCGGTAGTTGCCCCAAGTCCTTCATGACTTGCTGGGACCGGTAGTTTGAATTCCTGGCAGCTCGGTTGAGGAATATTTGTTAACCAATAACTCGATATATATTAAAGTCCACTCAAGCGAATATTAACATTATTGCCAATGAATCCATAGCCATAGATCGATTTTCATCTCGTCGATTACATAAAAATATGTTGTTCGTTTGGTTAATTGTTCATCATTTATTTTCTTTTTATTCATTGTATTAGTTAATACAAAATAATAAACTTTTGAGGTCTCTTGCTGGAGTAAATATCACAAGTCTTTGTGAGTTTGACATTCGACTCTTGACTCACCATATTACTTCACGACCACGTGCGCTAGAATTTGGAAGAAACAAGTTTTGACGACATTGCCAGGAACTTAGAAATTAACTTTTTATTTAGATTAGACTTTTTTTGGTCTTTTCAAGTGTATTTTATTTTGTAAATAATTCTTTTGTGCAGTATTTTAGTACTTTTCTTGACATGGACTCTTGGGATAGAAATTGCTCAAAAGTTGATTGTTCGAATTTTGGTGATCGTTGTCTGATGCTTGGAGGACCTCACCTATCGCAACATTGTCATAATACTTTCGGGAATGGATTATGTGCACCTCCCTAATCCTTTGTGTGGAATAGTTGTAATATATGCAATAATTAGAATGACCATTGGAACGGTTGTCCCAAATCTTATTCCCCAACCTCGAGCCCCTATTATGATTCTCTTGTTGTTTCTGACTTTGACAGGAGTAATGAAGTGGAGAATGCAAAATGTCATGCTCAGATAAGTGATATGATGAAATAGATACTGGAGCACAATGCATTGATGCAAGAGCAGACTGCAGAATGCAGGAAAACAATAGAAAGGATTAGTGCCAAACTCATATAGATGCAGGCTGAGGCTAAAACGTGAAATGATCTGCAAGTTACAGGCTTAACTAATACCCAAGACGAACCTTAAGAAAAGAAGAGAGCGAATTTCCACATAAAGAAAGTTTTTGATAAAGCAGATAGTGAGCCAATCTTGGCTCGAGGAACAATCTCAACTAATGAATTTCAGGGGTTTCTCCGTGATGGTCTTTCAAACATGGCAAACAGTTGATGAAAGGCAGAGCCAAGCTCAGACAAGAAGTAGACAAATTTGTCTCAATTTTTATGACCTGCAAGTTAACTTGAATGAAAAAGTGAAGGCATCTGATGTCCAAACACCAATTGTTGTGGATACTGGCCAGCTTATGGAGCGGAAAGAGGAATTCTAATCATTCAACTATATCTTTTGAATGATGCCGATGTTGAGGTGTACGAAGATGAGAATGTAAAAAACAATGCAGTTTAACATATTGGCCTTCATTTTTTTCTTTTCTAAAAAAAATTTGGGTTTCCCCCTTTTATTAATAAACTAAAACAATATTACATCATTTTTGGACCAAGATCCATTATTTGAACAAACAAAGCAGGAAAAAGAAAA
The DNA here is from genome assembly GCA_039654485.1 of Withania somnifera. Taxonomy (NCBI): domain Eukaryota; kingdom Viridiplantae; phylum Streptophyta; class Magnoliopsida; order Solanales; family Solanaceae; genus Withania; species Withania somnifera. The sequence goes on along the minus strand of JBDJHY010000008.1, from coordinate 1,968,033 downwards.
GAAAGATAAAAATATTGACCTTCACTCTGAACACTTTCCAACATGTGCTTGGTTGGAGAACTGTCAGTGCAAGGTAATAAATAAAACAAAAGGATTAACCTTGTCAATTGGAGAACTGTCATTGCAACAAAAGAGCACGGAGGTTTGTCCATTAAGAACTTAAGGATACGAAACAGAAGCCTTTAGTGATGTGGCGTTGGAATTCCATGTGGAAGCTGATCCCTAGTGGAGGAGAGAAATAGCACAGAAATTTCGTTTTTTAAATTTATGGGTCCCACTTCACAAGGAATTATTTTCTGGACAAATATTTGCTCCTTATAGCATGCTTTTTCAGAGCATACTGACTTCATGATAGGTAATGGAAGGAAAGTTTCTCTTTGGCCAAATAAATGGTTGGAACATCTACAAATCAGAGAAGTTTCCCCTGTAGCATATACAGTGGTACTTGACAAAGAATTCAAAGTACCACAATGTCAGGAATGCTAAGTTGGAATATAAAATTCAGAAGAGATAGATAGGATTGGGAGCTAGCTGAATGAGGTGGCTCAATTCTTCAATATATTGTCTACATTTGTAAGCCTAACCACTAACGAAGACTTATTTAATAGGAGGACAGCCCACAACAAAGGGATTTATAATGTCAAGACTTATTATACCATATTCATAAAAGAAGTGAATCAATTTTCTTATTGGTCCCTAGAAGCTCTGGAAGTTGAAAGCTCAAAGTTAGTGTTTTTGAATGGTTGGTGGCTAATAATACTTGTTTGACTCAGGAAATTTTCTGTGAAGGGGATTCCAAATTGTTAACAGGTATTATGTGTAAAGAAGAGGACAAAATTATCAACCATTGATACATGCATTGCAAAGCTCCAGCACAGGTATGGCAATTATTCTTGAACACCAAACAGGTGATGCCAAGCTCTACCACTGAGTTGCTGTCACGCTGGAATAGGAAGGGACTATCGAAGCAAATGAAGAAGGCCTGGAACCCACTACAGGTGGTGCATATGGAAAGAGAGCAATAGGAGATACTTTGAAGGACAAGAGACTTCATTCTTGAGATCAAATCAGACTGCATTTTGGTGATATCTTTTTGGTGTAAGCAGGATAGGATAGAGGATAGTGAAACCTGCTATGTTCTTGGAATCTTTTGTTTAGACACACAGGGTATTCTTTGTTTTCTCTTTTCTTTTGTTATTTTCTGGGTAACCAAAGAACTCTCTTAGTGCTGATATTTTTATGTCTATAATACCATACCATCTCAAAAAAGAAAATATATTATTGTAAATGTAAAATGCAAATCGAACCTGAAGAAGAAGTATTCCCAATGTAGCCGAGCCAAATCTAGTTGGAAGCTCACCCTTCTCTGCAAGAATCTAAAATTATGCCAAACTGAGCACAGAACCCATAGATCCATTCACAAGCAATAATTTCAAGTTCTGCTAACATAGAGTAAAACCCCACTTTAATTCAGCAATTTTCATGATTGGGAATTATACTCAAAAAAGAAATTGACATTAGAGGAAAACAAGAAAACTAGAGGTAAGAACGAGAATACACAGGCAAAAATACATGAAACTCCTCAATGAACAGTTCCAGTATCGATAAGAACATTCAATTTTTTATGTATATCTACCATATAAAGTTACGAAAACAGTAAAATTGAACAGCTCCGGGTTACAGGGTAATTTTTTGATAGTAAGGAAAAAGTTCTGATATCAAACACCACGAGGGTACTGTAACTGTACAAGACAGGTTCTTCTCATTCTATAAATTTAGGAGTATATAAGATAAACAAGGAATCAAATTTTTTTTACACAAAAAGAATACTCTTACATCATTTTATTTTAAAGAGGACATGTGTTCTTTCTTTCAAAGGGGAGCGTTGGAGTAACTGGTAAAGTTGTTTTTATGGGCCTTTCCCTGGACCCCGCGCATAGAGGGAGCTTAGTACACTTTATGTCTTTCTTTCCACAAAAAGCATCGACTATTCCTCCCGAACCTAGTGCTCCAAAATATGCAAATAGGAACTGCTCTCCGGAGTAGGTTGT
>JBDJHY010000008.1:1937650-1948444 GCA_039654485.1 Withania somnifera | reverse complement strand
CGGTCTTGTATTTACCTCCTATTGGAGCGGTTGTATATATTATCTTTTGGATAGTCTGATATAAATAGCTCCATTTTGTCACAGTCACCAGTCCTAGGAGGTGTTATTTTGTTGTATATATTTCTTTAATTCTACCCTGTATTGTTGTATTTACTATTGGTTATCTGTTATCAGCCCATTACTTGCCGCTTCGGGCCGAGGGGTTGGGGCTTGTCTACTGGAGGGCGGTAGACATCATCACGATAACAATAAATAACTTCGGGCAGCTTGAAAACATGCATCGGATGTGTAGAAGCTTCGAAACCGGGTGGTTGGCCTTGAAAGAAAGCAGTATTGATATCAAGTTGACGAATAGGCTATAGCTTTGTTGAGTTGCAATCACAAGAACGATTCGAAAAGTTTTGGGTTTCACCACAGGGCTAAAGGTACATTAAAGTTAAGGCCAAGTCATTCCGTGAACCCTTTGGCAACCAGGCAAACTTTGTACCTATCAATAGAACCATCAAGATGACATTTAACCCGAAAAAGTCACTTACAATCTACCACACTTTTCAAAGGATTACATGGTACCAGTTCCCATGTCTGATTCCGAACTAAGGCATCAAATTCATTTTTCATAGCTTCATGCCAGTGTAGGACTTGTTGAGCTTGCTTAAAGGTTCTAGGCTGGGAGGAAGTGGTTTGAACAGTAGTGTGGAATTGTTTAGGCTTAAGGTTATTGGTCTTAAATGGAGTTCTCATGTGATGAGTGGGCATCATTGCAGAATTAAGGGTAACAAGGAAAGGTTGTGAGGCCACGAGAGGTGGGACAAGTGACGAGGAAGAGGTTTGTTACACAAGGTTCAAGGTCAAAGGTTCAGTGGACTTATTTTGACGTTGGTAAGTGATTATTATGGATTGCGGATGAGTGTTTAAAACAGGGAGAAGGATGAACCGGAGAGGCTGAAACATTTGGTTGGGAGAATTGTGGCTGGGAATTGAACGTTGTATGGTGGAGGGAGGGGATAGTGGATATGTTGGAGAAGGAGAAGAAGTATTACCTGAGATGGTGGCACCGGTAGGGGCAGAGGAGATAGGTAAATACCTATCCACGGGTTGCTGCACAATCGGAGCAGGAAGCTCATAAGAATCATTTGAACTTTGAGTATTATCCTATGACTATTGATCAGTTGAAAAAAATTCCCAAAGATACGTTTTTATTTTGTGTATTTTCAAATGGGAAAAAATATTTCCGGAGGGGAAGTGATCTTCTTAAAATAAGATGTCGCAAGATAAATATAGTTTGAAAATTAAAGGATCAAAAAATTGATGGCAGTCCTAAATAAACACATGTTGTCGAACAAAGCTCTTGTTTTTTTTGGTAATATGGTTCGAGCCATAGCTAACACGAGCAAACAAATACATACTATACTTGGGCATAGTTTGAAATAAAATTTAGGTCTTATTTATGCTAAAGAATGGGTATAGTTAGCCTCTTTATAAGATAAACATGTTGTTGACAGGAAAAACTCCAAAAGTGCAAGGGTAAAGACGCTTGGTGCAGCAAGATTCTAGCAATTTCAGTAACAAGTCGATGTCATCTTTCGACTAGAGCAACTCGTTGTGGAGTATATGGGCGTGAAACTAAGTGTTCTATGTCATGTGTTTTGAGATAGGACTGCAGACTCTAAAATTCTCCACCACCATCAGTGTAAAACGATTGAATTTTGGTGTTGAACCTATATTCAAGCAATGAACGCAGATTTTGAAAAACTTCAGAATTCCATTTTTTATTTTAAAGTGAACAACCATATGTATTTTGAATATTGATCAACAAAAAACACATAGTATCTTCTATATCAATAGACAGAATTGAAGATGGACCCATAAATTGCGATAAAGGATTTGCAAGGGCTTATTTTTGCAGTTTTCTAAGAAAGTCAAACTATGCATTTTATTTGAATAACAAGAATTACAAATGGAACTACCTTTAGGATCTAAAATAAGAAGGGAAAAACTATTCAACATAGTATCTAAAACGTGGCAATTAGGATGGCCTAAAACCTAATGCCACAGGTGAATTGGAACAGCCACATTGCATTAGAAGAACGATGTGTACAGCCCGACGGCCACTCATACAACTCATCTTTATCCTGCCCACAAACTAGAGAAGCCCCCGTATTCAAATTCTTTACAAGATAATGGAAAAGAAAAGATTCAATGATTATCGTGATAGAACTAAGAAATAGAAATAAGATTTTTTATACAGGGAAGCATGAGTATTGAGAAGTTTGAAATGATGATTTGATGTTCTTATGTTAGCGTTACCAGGTATGGGATATTGAAATGGTGTTACCATTGCCCATAGCTATCTCTTCGGTGTTGTGGTAGTCATATGGCTAGGCTCTGAACATCAGATATAATATGATGAGTGGCTCCACTATCCACGATCCAAGGGGTTTGTTGAGAAGAAAAACGAGCAGCAAAGTTTGTCTGAGCTTGCAGATGGTTATGTGACTGGGATTTGCAGACTAGTAGAGTGGCCCACGCGATAACATAATTGGCAGCGAAGATCTTTTTAAAAGGGCTGCTGCTGGTTGTTTCTTCGTAGGCGTTGAGCTTTCCATTACTGATTGTTGGCAGGACTGTGCACACCTGGACAACAATTGCTGGAGTAGTTATTGTTACCCTGGCGAGAAGGATTTGAGCTCGTCTTTTGTGCTACAGCAGCGGTCATAGGAGGATACCGGCTTTTCGTATTCCTCATGTTGTAGGCAAAGTACATAATCTTGAAGCTTTTCGTAAAGCTCTTTATAGGACATAGTATAATCTTGAGCACGAATAACAACAGAGAGTTCTCAAAATTCAGATCCGAGTCCCCTGAGAATTTTAACAATGAGTTCCGGGTTTGATATGGGTGCACCAACAGTTGCAAGTTCATCACAAAGTGATCGAACTTGATGAAGATAATATGTGACTGGATGAGAGTCTTTAGTGAGGCAAGCCAACCGGTCTCGCAAGCTGAAAAATCTTGTTTGAGATTTGTTCGCATACGGCGTATGCAATGCATCCTAGGAAGCTTTAGCTGATTCTGCAACAACGACAATAAGGGAAAACGTAGGATCAATTGAGGCCAAAATAGCATTTTGAATTAACTAATCTTGGCGATACCGATGACGAACTCAGGGTTTTCAACGTCTTGATTGCTTTGAGAGATAGTGGGAGTGGGGGAAGGGATGGAGCAATCCAGATGCCCATAAAGATTGTGACCATGCATAAGCATTGAAAATTGAGCTTTCCGTAGGAAGAAATTATGACTGTCTGTTAATTTTATGGGCAATTAGGTAATTGGATTGAATTGAACAATAGTAACAGCATAGTTGACTCCATCGGCACTGGTCGCAGAAATAATTAGAGGTCATTTTGGACGAGTAAGCAGGAAAAAAACAGAGGATCAACTCATGGGAGTTTAGAAATGCTCTGACACTATAAAGAGACAAAAAGTAGAAGATGGGAAAAGTAACTATCTAGTTATTGATCGTATGAAAGCTATTTAAAGAGAGTATACAAGACCTCTATTAACAAGGATAGATTTGAAAGGATAATGACTATCAAAAAGAGCCTAAATAAGAGGAGAAAGTTACAACAAATTCCTAATATTTAGGAACTACAAAAATAGAACTCTACAGCAGTAAGGTGTATGGTAATCATCGGTTATTAGATGTTACAAGTAAAATGTTATCCCTCCTATCATTAAAACACCTATTATTTCTTCCCAACCAGGTAATCCAAAATTTGCTGCAAGTAGAAACAGCATTACAGAACTGTCTGCTCCCTTTGGGTACGGACTATTTACAGCAGTATCGTAAGACAATTTAATACTTCCAGGCAATGAGCCAACGACTCCACAAATGTCTAGAACCATTGACCGAATCTTCATTGTGAAGGTGCATTGAAGTAGCACATGATTAGCATGTCATTGCTAAGATACCTGAAAAAGTATAACCTTCTCCAGAGACCAACTAAAACAAATAAATAGTACAATAACAAGTACTAAAAGGTTCCCCTAACTTTAACTCAACCCTGTAACGTGTGACAGAAAAAATGGGAGAAGAAACAATTGGTGTATCATGATTGTGAGTTCTCAACAGAACTTGAATAGAACCGAATGTGTCAAAAAAAAAAAAGGGTGAGAAATCTGGCATTTACCAAAAAGGCTAAGAACTCTGGTTTTGGGAAGCTTTTAGTTGAAAAATGAAATATTAACAGCCAGCATGTCTCTAGCAAGCAGGGAACTATCTCCACCTGGTAAGGAGGAGATGGAGCTTCCCTCCCTCCATTAAGCTAATGGCAGACGAAGTAACATAAGCTCACCTCATTTGAGATACGAAGGCGAAGGTTCACAATATACACAGAGTTAGCTTTGAGTTTTCATTACTGTAAATCAATAGAACGTTAAGAAAGTCCAAAACAGGATTGGAGATGCTCTTAATCAAGGTTATTATGGGCATTGTTTGAAACCATAGTCATGTATTGGATGAATTTGGTGCTAAAACAAATCACATCCTTCCATCCAAAAATAGTAGTGGAAGAGTAATTAATTAATATAGGGCTCAAGTGGTGCCGAAAGAGTAAACTAGTTTTTTTCTAGCAACACCAGGATGTAACCCTGTACGAATCAACCCCGCAACACATGCTAAAGGGTTAGATGAGAGGGTAAACTGATGTAATAAAGAACCCAGGAAGATGAGTTGAGGACTTCCTTGTTGAAAGTGGCTAATTCCAAGACACACGTAAATAGTGTCTGTCAATATATATCCTTTTATCTTTATCTTTTAGATTTAGTTATGCATTACTGGATATCCATGAAACCATTATAATAAGATAGAAAAGAAAGGGTAAGTGAGTACCATACTTAGTGGTGACTCTATAGACAGCAAGACCCAAAACCCAGTTAGTCAATGCAATGGAGTCCGAACTCCTAAAGGCCATGAAATGGTTCCTAGAGAGAAATCAACTTCTACTCTATATAAAACCATATCACATAACAATTCCTAAATTTGCAGACAACAGTAATAAATATCTCAAGAAGGAGGTGCATTCTTCACACAGCCTGCCCCTCTTACATCTATCTGAAAAGACATTATGAAGAACCATTGCAACTTCTTAAACAGGAATTTTGATATAAATATCTGTTGCTGAAACAATAGAAGGTCTTTTTCCATGGAATGTAGGATTATCGTAATCTATTAAATGGGTTGATTCAATTTCTTGCCAAGAAAATACCTGAGTCAGTCCCATGCCAAAAGCGAACTTTGCAAGTGCTTTCAAGCGTGCAAGTGAAAGCTCCAATCCCATTTCAAAAAGCTGCAAAAAAAAATGTTTCCTTGAGTCAAATCAGCCTTGCAACATTCTTATCAAAAAAACCAAGGATACAAGAAAAGAAATGAAGATAAATGGAAATATAGAGCACTAAAACAGATTAAGATCTTGATTCTCCAGATAAGACTACCTAGAAATTTACAGGAATGCAACAATCCATGAAGCATATTTACCTTTCAGCTTCTTAGGTACTCCTAATCTCCTGCTCATCATTAAATTTCTTTACAAAACTAATCACATCATATGTTGTTGGATCAGATGGTTCCAGTTACAGACAAACACATCTCAACTTAGGGATTTTTGTTTTATTTTAATCAAGTAAGGAATTTCTAGTTAGGAATTATCCTCTAAATAAACAGGGGATCCAGCTAGAAAGATAAAGAGGGAATCCATGACAGCATATGTCAAAAACAGGAGGAGAAGAGAATTTATTTAATTAAAAAATTGAATCTGTAATCCTGTGATGAGAAGGAAATGAGGGAGCAACATTTCATTCTACAAGATGGAATAGAAGAGCATATTCCCCATTTAAGATATAGCAAACTTGCAGTAACTTTTTTCTTTTGTTGATCAAGTAATACCATGTTTGAAGTAACACAACCTGGAACAGTGTAGAGAACTGTAGAACCTTCTGAAATATCAATTAATAGGCTTTTGTTTCCATTAAAATATTTCTATTAATTAAAAACTAAGTTCTATTCTGCAAAATAAGAATAAAGCTTTTTTTCCTACTCAAAAAACACATTAAGCTTTCTCTTGTGTTCCTTATCCTGCAAATGTTCCCACTGTAGCAAATCATTGTTATATTGGTCTTCACTTTCCAAAATAACGTTCCGTACAAAAGATGTTTCTGTTACTTGATTTCAGTTTGGCTGTGACTGTTTAAAGATGTAATGACCCTTACGGTCATTTTCGCAATTTCGCATTTTCTTGCATTCTACAGCTTTCCTGTAGCAGCCCTAAGTCATTTATGACTTATCGGGACTAGTGGTTCGATTTCGGGTCATTTATTTGGTTGTTATGCTCGTTTCCCTATTTTAAAGCCTTTAGTATTGAAATAAGTCAACATTCTGTGAAAACGATCTTGGAAAGGAATTCTGACAGTTCCGTTAGCTCTGGAACGTGGATTTTGGTCTAAATTGGATGTTGGTTTGAGTTCGTAAGCTTTAGTTTTTAGTTTATGCCATTTTATGTGTTTTATGTGCTTTATGTCGCTATCTTGGAGCTTGAGTGGTCATATTTTGATTGAAACCTCAGATTGAAACTCCGACTACGGCATCAACTCCAAAATATCAAGTTTCAGTTAGGTGAGTGGTTCGTTCAGTTTCCAGACCAACCAAGCTCATTTTTGTTGGAAAGACGGAAGTTTTGGCATAGTATTGACTTTGTCAACATTTCGTCGAAACGACCTCGGATCGGTACTTCGTTTGTGTCATTGAGTCCGGAATGTCGTTTTCATGTAGTTTGCATATTTGGTTTGTGTTTGTTGATTTCCGGATGCATTGCGAACATCGTTTCTAGTTTTAAAAATTGTTGATTTTTACTGTTTCTGGTGCAGGCATTTTTTTTCTTCGCGATGGCGGAAATTACTCACACGATTGCGTGGCCCTCCTGCTGTCAATCTTCGCGGCGCATGGTGCACGCAACTGTGATGGTCAATCCCTCTTCAACTCGTGATCGCGTAGGCTTCCATCCAGCCGCTACGAGTTTTCAGCTATTGTCTTCGATTTCAAGCTTCATTCTTGCTCGATTTAGCTTCAAATTTTGGGTATTGGTTTGCTACAATGTGGGAAATATTTTAATACCCTTTTTTCGAGCTTTCAGGTTTGCGGGCCCGTAGGCCCACTTTGACCCATATCTTGACCCTGACTATTTTCATAGCTATATGGGTATCGTTAGACTCATATTAACGTCTAAAATGTTTTTGATAGTTATATGATCGTTGGAGTTCATTTGCGAGCTTTTAGCTATTTTAGAGCAATCCGAACATCTTTAACGCTATATTTGTGAGTGCTTCGTCGGATGACAGGTAGGTTATGCTTACGATCTTAGACTGGGTTTATATAGGACATAATTGTGATAAATAGACATCATTGGGTTGGGATTTCTAGGTTGGCACCCAAGACCCTGTCCGCTCTTTAGTTCGTTTCTTAGCTACGCTTGGTTGTTGGATTACCCCGTGACTCTGAGTGGTCTTGCCATGGCTCCAAAACATAAATGGTGGGCTTATGAAAAATATCTGTGAGTCCCGGATATTTGACTTGGTCAGTAATGCTTGATGTAGAATTGTGCCTTGGCAGGGCTTACATGATTTATTGAGATATTGTATATGGGCTCGTTTTAATATAATAAGCCTAAAAGAGTAAGGTTTGTGTAATTATCCGGTAGTGAGAATAAAAAGGCTTAATGATGAGTTATATTTCTACTTTGAGTTATTACTAGCCTAGTCGAGAGCATGAGCTAGATGTTGTCTCATTTTGTATATAGTCCCAGTTGCGACGGGACTTAGTCATTGACATTGATTCTGGTATAGACCAGTTAGAGATCTGAATAAAGCTTATGCTTATGTTTATCTGGGAGTAATTATATCACCGAGAACCATTACATTTATGTAATGTAAGTTCTGTCACTTTATGAGTTAGTGGTACGCGGGTTGTGACTCGGACCTTGACGATCTGGGCTTGTGAGTGAGAGGAGGGGTATACGGGGTAGCGGTAACCTTCCATGAGGTTTTACCTGGCAGACTCGCGAGTTGGGTGTAAAAGCATACAGGTTCCCTTCTTCTATTATTCCATCATATCATGCATATCTTGCTTGTTGTGTTGTTTATTGTTTGTACTCTCTGGTAGGATAGGGTACCGGAGGATTTGCATTCATCCCTGTATGTTTACTTATTCATTTACTTAATATCTGTATGAGTATTGTTCTTGGAGTACTTGAGCTTATTTTGTTAAGCATCCACCAATTACCTTGGCCTATTCTTATACCCTTCCTACTGCATTCGGACTTATAGGGTGGAACTGCGAGGTATTATGGACGCCGTCTATAAGGCCATAGCACAATAAGTGGGGCATATCCCATGAGTTGTGAAATAGACTCTAGTAGGAGGCCTATCTCCGAATGGGCTAAGGTTGTGATATTGTGGTTGACACGATTCCAGATGTTTATTGTTCGATTGTGGAAATAGTTGATTTGTAAGTCCTACTGTAGATATGGTCATGGTTTTTATATCATGCTTCTCTTTGTAATTATATTTGTTGTAGTTAGACTTATTCACACTTTCCTTTAATTGAGGTTATAGCTACACCACCACTTCCTTATTTATTGTATGTATTATTAGTTGAGCATGGATTCGGGTACGTTATTCCACTTGTTTGTCTGAATCTTCGTATTCTTAGATAGTATTTAGGGTATATTACTTGCCTTTATCCTGTTAGTTAGCTTTCTGTGTCTGTGAATACTTGTTTGACATCTGTGACCTGTTTGATTTGTTGCTCTCATTGCTTATATATTCCAGGTCAGGTATAACCTACTGGGTACCCGTTGGTACTCATACTACACTTTTGCATCTTTTCTGGTGCAGATCCTAGCACGAGTTGTCCGCGCTGATTCTGCTCGAGCCTTGGATCTGTTGCAGAGGTAGAGGACTTCTCCTAGCGTCCGGAGTTGATCTATTATCCTTTCTATTATCTACTTTCTGATACAGTATCAAGATAGATATTGTACTTTTGTACTAGTGGCTCATATGTATCGGATATCAGGTTTTAGGGTTTTTATTTGACTTTTATAGGCTTCCATTTATCAGTATCCCTTAAACATCCTATATCTTCCGCACTTAGTTCTCCTACGGTGGAATGTAGGTGCCTCATAACCTGAGAAATATGATTGTGACAAAACAGGACTTTGAAACATTAACGATCAATAGCTTGGAAAGGTGTAAAGAAACCTAGAACCTTTTCAAATATCAATTACTCGGTTTTGTTTCCACAGAAATATTGGAATTAATTAAAAGCTACGTTCTAAGAAACATCTTTCACTTATTCTTTGCCTGCCTTATCCTGAAATATATTCCTTCCTTAGCAAATGATTGCAGTGTCAGCCGTCCATTTTGATTATTAATTATGTATAAAACAGTCTCCCCGGGCCAGTGTAGAAACTCGATCAATAATGGGCTCTACCCTCTACCCTTCTCTATGTAAACATCTTGCTTTTGTTTGCACTTGACCCAAAAATCATAAGTTGGGCTCTTACCACTAGATTAGAGCTTGTAACTTATCATTTTTAGGAGTATACAGGAATTTTAACAATATCTTCACCTCACCAGAACATGAATACACACAAAAAAGTTTTAAGTTAAACAACACAACATATGCTATCACTCCATCCTCGGCAGTCTAACCCAACCGAAAAATTAAACCAGTGATCTTAACTAAAAAGGGTTTTGCTTGTCGGCATATGTTTAATTGATTGTTTTCATTGATCTTTCTACACAAAAATACGTAACAAGTTTTTTCCAACGAAGTCATTATACAAGCAATTGGAAAGATGAATTTAACATCAGAAACTACCATATGCACCAAATATCATGCAAGTCTATCAACAGATTACACACAAGCCTATCCTGCAAGTATTGTGTGTTAAGCAAGCAGAGTAGTCAAGCCAAAAAAGCAAGAAGCGGTTTTCGTTCGATCAACGGAATCAATCGTACTTTCACTGCTGTGGACCGGCTAAAGCACCTTTGGGCAGAAGCTACTATTGGGATCCAATTTCGAAAGAAATTCGACAATGAAACTCTTTAAGCAATGATCTTATCTATGTCATAGTTGTGGATCTGTCCATGTCTTCCCAATAAGGCTAATTGGAAGTTTGGACATTTTAAGTTCCGAAGGTGCTCAATTACAATAGAGCATTTAGAGAAAGAATAGAAATGGGCCAAATACAGCAGAATATCTAAGAATTCATAACGCCATCCCCAACTATTTTGAGATTCAGGCATAGTTTATTGATTGAGTTAGATAATCAATAAGCGCTTCCTATTCTAATAAATAGCATAAAATATCAGAAGATCAAACGTGCAATTAAATAACATAAATAGTGGTTGACCTTTACAATATGAAATATCTTTTATAAAAATTGTGGTGCCCGAGCCAGCTTGTGCCACCTCGACTAGTTCCATGGGCTGCCTGCTATCTCCAAGCAGCACAGGTACATGAAAAATATGTCTAATCCAATAATAGTAACAGGCGCTTATACTACCTTTGCATGGATGTCATTATCAAATACGATAGAGTATATAAATAAGCTGAAAAGGGGTAAAACAGTGTGAAGTCACCTCCAACCTAAGTTACCCCAACTCTTCAAAAAATGTCAATGGGTGCGTGTCGGATTCTCTGAAAGTAGTGTAATTTTGGAGAATCCAATACGGGCGCGGCA
>JBDJHY010000008.1:1922929-1937550 GCA_039654485.1 Withania somnifera | reverse complement strand
GCATCATAAGTGAAGAGTCTGCGCAATTAAGCATCCAACTTCCTATGTAACTGATTACCTCAACAAATACATGATTAAAAGCATGACTGCACTTTGGCAACAGGCACCATTCTTTTTGTTTTATTTAAGACGGTGAAAGAAAAGTACTAGGGATTTATGAACAGAACAACAACAAACAAAACATGGTGAAATGAAGAAGAAAGAACAAGCAAAAATGAAGGGAAAGACTGACAAACTACTTACTCATATCTGATTAACTATTTACCGACATGAGTTTCATGCTTTTAAGTGGTATACCAACACACTACATGCATGGTCAGCCCCTCAAAATGGAATAAAACCAACCAATAAACTTACCAAGAAAAGAATCCCCCACTCCGAAAGAACTTTAACATCTGTGATGTTTCTGATCAGCCCAAATTGATTGAGTACAACTCCAGCAAAGAAAAAACCAAGTATCTGAAACCAATAATTAGATTAGCACTACAGGACAACAAGAGATCAGTACTACACAAATATGTCTCAAACTTCAGTGACATGCAATTTTGATGCGACTCTAGATGACAAGTTTACAAATGAATTCGTATATGCTTTCACATATAAAGCATTAGATGCATAGTTAAACAATTGTTTGCAAATATGTGTGGCAAATTGTTTCATTGAATTTTTCACGCATCTTGAAAATATAATTACTTCTAGAAACTTCCATGATAGTGTCTAGGATGCCAAAGAGTCACTCACACTCAAGCGAACTATTTCCGGCAGCTTTTGCATTCGAGGCTCGTGAGGGCGTGTGTAGCATTTGAATCAGATCAGATTTTCAGTTCCAGCATCATTTCAATATTTCATTCAGAATTTAGTGGTCTCTAGTTCAACAGACCTCAGTTGGGTAGATTTCACAGAATTCCAGGTTCTTTAAACTCATGTTTTTTGTTGGATAAAGTCGGTTGACCTTATCTTTGTTGATTTTGGTGTCAGATTACTACTTAAATTTTGGTAAATTTCCTCTGTGAATCTCTGGCTTGCTTGATTGTTTACTCTAAGTGAAGAATTAGTTTGATTGGATCAGCCGAGCTCTGTTAATTCTTGAGCATTTGGAAATCAGTTGGGAGATTTCTACTTTGTGGAATATTAGTTGGTTTCCCACTCGTTTATTTTTGATACCTTGAATATTTAATTTGGGACAGTGACTGGTCATAATTTGGTAACTCAAAGGTCTTAAGTTGTTGGTGCTTCTAATTCATTATCTGACAAAATGGTTTTGGTTTCGGTTGTGGAGTTTGCTAAATCTGTCAATCTAAAAATCTACTCCAGTTACAGCTTTTGCTAAGCCAGATAAAGTATGTTTTATCACCTCTTCAAACAAATGAATCATTGGTTCAGGTGCCACAAATCACATGACTAGTAATCCCAATATTTTTTCTTAACTTTCGACCACACAAAGCACCATCTCATGTTACTGTAGTTGATGGATCAACTTGTAATGGTGTAGGGTCTGGAAGTGTTAAACCAACCTCTTCTATTACCTTGTCATATGTGTTAAGTCTGCCAAAATTGGCTTTTAATTTGATGTCTATCAGCAAACTTACCAAAGAGCTGAATTTTTATTTCTCGTTCTTTCTCAATCGTTGTCTGTTTCGTGAACTTACAATGAATCAGGTAATTTGAAAAGGACATGTATATGAGATCTCTATATCCTCAATGAATGGTAGTCTCAGCTTGTTGCCTGCTCTAGTGTCGTATCTCTATTTGAAGCATATTGTTGATCGGCGCATTCTTCTCTACCTCCATTGAAAAAGCTCTGTCCTCATTTTCAGGATATTTATTTCTTGGATTATGAGTTATGTCGATTTGTAAAACGCTATATCTCATTAGGTCCAAGAATTAATAATCGAGTTAAGTCAGCCTTTGAATTAGTTTATTTTGATGTGTGGGGACCATGTCTTACTGTTTCTAAAACTAGGCATAGATATTTTGTCACTTTTATAGATGATTTTTCTCGAATGACTTGGATTTACTTTATGAAGAGTCAGCCTTAAGTGATTACTCACTTTTCTGCCTTCTATGCTAAAATCAAAACTCAAGTCAATGCCCCAGTCCGTATTATAAGGAGTGATAATGCTAAAGAATATGTCAGAAGCATTTAGATCCTACCTGAGACAACATGGTATTCTTCATCAGTCTTCATGTGTTGATAATACACCCTCTATAAAATAGAGTTGTTGAGAGAAAGAATGAACATCTATTTAAGACAGTTCGGGCACTTTTGTTCCAAATGAAGATTCCTAAACAATTTTGGGCTAATGCAGTCTCTACTACTTATTTTCTGATAAATCGCATGCCATTGATTGTGCTTGCTGGTAATATGCCTTACCTTATTCTTTTTTCAAATAAGTCACTATTTCTGATCAAACCTAAGATATTTGGAGCATATGTTATGTTCGAGATGTTTGATCATCTGTTACTAAAATGGAACCTAAGACATTAATGTGTCTTCTTTGGATATCCTTGCCTTCAGAAGGGGTATCGGTGTTGATCTACTGTGCTTGGAAAAAATCTGGTGTCAACTGATGTGGTATTTTTCAAGACTACACCTTTCTTCTATGCACCTCCCATTTCTACAAGGTTGGGGAGGAAGATGAGTGGTTGGTCTATTAGGTTACTCGTGCTGCAACAGAAAAATTAGATGTTCTTCCATTTCAAGTCCTTCTATTAAGCACCAATTCACCATTGTGCGTTCAAACACTTGTTTCATGTATGTCTGCAAGACTGTCAATTGTTCAAGTTTACTCGAGGAGGCGAGAAAAGAGGATACAATTCTCTCAACATCATATGTTCCTCCACTTGATCCTCTAGAAAATCTTGACCTTCCTATTACTTTTTGGAAAGGTACACATCAGTGCAAATCCAGATATTCCAGTGCTAATTTTGTCTCATATGACCACTTATCATCTGCATCTAGTTGTTTGATTCCCTCTCTAGACTCTATCTCTAACCCCAAACAGTGAAGGATGCCTTGAAATGCCATGAACCACCCTGGAGGGCAAAACGATATGCTTAAAGAGATACATGGTTTAGATGAAAATCATACTTGGGATTTGGTGGATTTACCTAAAGGAAATAAAGCAGTTGAATACAAATGGTATTTGCGGTCAAAGTTAATCCTGATGAATCTATCGCGAGAATTAAGGCCAGGCTTGTGGCTAAATGCTATGCTTCGACTTACGGAGTGGATTATTCCAACACCTTCTCCTCGATAGCCAAGCTCACCTTTGTGAGCTTGTCTATTTCGTTGGCTTCTTTTCATCTTTAGCCTTTACATCAGTTGGATATCAAAAATGCATTTCTTCAAGGTGATCTCAATGAAGAAGTGTATATGGAGTAACCACATGGGTTTGTTGCTCAACATGGGTTTGTTACTCAAGGGGAGTATGGAAAAGTTTGTTATCTGAGAAAATCTCTATATGGTCTAAAGCAAAGTCCTCGTACCTAGTTTTGAATATTTAGAGATGTAGTTCAGGAATTTAGATTGAGGAAGAGCAAGTGTGATCACTCTCAATTTTTTGTCGACAGTCAATAGTTGGATTATTTTTTTGAATGTTTATGTTGATGATATTGTTATGACAGGAGATGATTGTGCGGGAAGTTTTTCTCTCATTTACATGCCAAGTTTAGTACAAAGACTTGGGATATCTGAAATACTTCTTAGGCATCAAAGTAGCAAGAAGTAAGAAAGGGATTTTCTTGTCCAAAAGAAAATATGTACTTTACCTACTTGCAGAAACTAGAAAATTGGAGCCAAACCATGTCGCGCACTTAATGGTTCCTAATGTCCATCTTACTAAGGATGTTGGTGATCCTTTTGATGATTCGGAAAGATAAAGGAGATTTATTGGGATATTAACTTACCTCACAATGACCCGTACAAATATTGCATATGCAGTAAGTCATTTCATGTCCGCACTGCTAGTCAAATTGTAAAACCCAAGAGTTTCGAACAAAGACTTGAACCGTTATATATACCACCCAGGCCTATTAATTTCTCACTTGAACCTAGGACTCAAAGTCATTTCCTAAGTGTATGAAGGGCACTGAATGTGATTTAAGGTCATAAGGAACCCTAGCACTAAGTTGAATCCAAATCTTTTTTACCAGCTAAGTTTTCATATAAATTTATTTATGGGTCAACTTCAAAAGAGCATATCTCTAAGAATATGAAGATTTATGTGACTCATAACCTATCAAAATTCAAGTTCTCTGAGTCTAGTTTCCAATGCAACAAATCGTGCATCAATTTGAGGTCGAAGTAAGAAGTTATGAGTATTTTACTAAGATTCGCATCGCAAAACCCCAAAGAGAACCTCACTACTTTACTCTGTGATTGGCTCCCCGTGGCACAAGTGGGAGTTGCTCAGCGCACCCCCTCTGTGCCAAGAAAAGTTTTCTTCAACTCTATTATATCAAAGGCCCTTTTGGTCATTTCCCAACCAACCTAGCATTAAAACTACGTTCTTTTGGACTCGTTTTGAGGAAAACTAATAGGTTAAGTGTAGAATAACTTCTTACTTTGATCATTCCAATTCCAAAACTCAGAACCAAAAAGTGGAAAACCTTCTCAAAGCAAACCAAGGGTTCATCCTCTCTTCAAGATCAAGTCTCAACCTTTCAAACCCAAGATTTCTCCTCCAAGTTCCTCTGCACTAAGAACTCCATAAAAAGGTCTCTCAAGATCAAAGTTCAAGGTTTCAAGTCCAAATTTCTTCAAAGATTCTTCCTTCAAGTTCAAGAACTCACGTCACACAAATTCTTGCGTAAAAACTACGACAATCAGGTATGTGGGTATTCAATGGAGGTTTCTTTCACCTTCATGGCCAAATTCTCAAAGTTTATGACTATGTTTTTATGAAATTCAAGTTAGGGTTTTTAATCCAAAGTTCCATGAACTCTTTCTATTTTCACTTTTAGTTATTCATTATGATACTTATACCTATTATTAAGCACTATTAGAATGACTTTCAGTCTTAATTATGATACTTAATCTCTAGCACTAGCTTGAAAACCACATAGCACTATTAGTTTTAGACAAATTATAGTTTATTTTACCTTGTAATTTCTCATTACAAAAATAGTATGATTTTAGTTATCATAATTTTAGCAAGAAATTACAGACATGACATGATAAGGAGCTCAAGTTTAACTTTACAGACTTTAACATCCAGATATACTACTCAGACTTTACAAATTTTTTGAACATCTAGATATGTTCCTCAATTATGAATGAGCATCACTTTATGGTTGTCATAGGAGGATTGTTTAGACCCAAGTGGACGAGGAATCGTGTCATCCACTATCTTTGAGGCTGACACCCCAGTCCTAGAACTATGTTGTCAGCATAGATTTGCTCGTTTGTGACTTTTCAGGATCTTTAGTTATCAGTTATGGTTCTAGCAGTGGCAGGTTAGAACCCCTAATTTTTAGTGTAGGGACTAGCACACTAGATTCCAAGTTGCTCGCACGCTTTATATCGGTTCGAAGATACTCCCACATTGCATAGTTTTTCTTGCATGATAGCAGGGTTTCATGATTGGAAAAGCGTACATGTGGACGGCCCATAGTTTCAGACAATATAATGCTAGCTTTTAGTACACAGTTATGATAATTTACAGCTTTCAGACTATGTTTTATGCCTTTAGTTTTTAGATTACGCTATTGGGCCATTGGACTTCTGTTTTAGCACGCTTTCCATAATATGTCCATCTTTCAGCAAACTTATTTCTAAAGCATAATTTTTCTATAGCATAATTTATTGCATATCCCACACACAAGTACTGACGAATACTCTATGCCTACATTGTTTCAAAATGTAAATACAAGTATTCCTCTCAATTTCATGAATAATAAGCGTCAACAGGTTCCAGTCAGCAGCGGGTTATTCCTCTCAGTTTCATGAATAGTAAGCGCCAGCAGGTTCCAGTCAGCAGTTGGTGAGTCCTCATTCTTCGGGGGCAAATTGTTCTAAAAGTTCTTAGTTTGCTTTATTTCCTTTTAGTTGTTTAGAGTATCTTGGGGGTTTGACCCAACGTCTCATCACTATTAGTAGAGCTTCATAAACAGTCAGTAGAAAGTTGTAGCTAGTTTTCAAATAATATATTTTTTAATCACAGTACTATTTTAGTATTTATTCATGCTATATGAGTTTCGTCCATGTATCGGTTTCCACATTACTATTCAGTTCAGATTGTATGACTCATGTCAGGCCAAGGGTTAGCTTGGGCCACTTGTGGTTCCAAGTATCGTGTTATGTCTAAGGGGTAGGCTCGGGACATGACACAACTATTAGGCAGCTTTAGAACAGATCTTGTGCTATTTGAAAGGAGCTTCTGGCCTTGACATGTTATACAGAGATCACAAACATATTCGTATTGAGTGTTTGCAGAAGCTGATTGGGCTAGATCAAAAATTGATAAAAGATCTACTATTGGCTACTGCATCTTTATTGGTGTAAATTTGGTATCTTGGAGAAGTAAGAAACAAACTATTGTATCTCGGTCTAGTGCAGAATTTGAGTATAGAGCTATAGCTCACTCAATCCAGATGTGCAAAACTATGGATTATCACCTTTTAGCTGAGGCCGGTTTGAATCCCTTATCTCAAGCAAAACTTTCGTGTGATAATCAGGCTACTCTACACATTGGCTCAAATCCAGCGTACCATAAACAGATGAAACACATTGAGGTTGATTGTCAATTCGTTCGTGAGAAGATTTAAGAGAACATGATTTCTAGAGGCTATGCGAAGATAGGAGAGCAATTGGGTGATATATTCACGGATGCTTTCGTTAGGCGTGATAGTCCAATTCTACATAGTTCTGTGATCCGCCGAATGAAGTGGTTCCAAGGAACGAAGCGGGAGAGAGAAAGAATTTTTTTTTCAAGGCTGCCGGTGGGCTGGGCTCGAGCCCAAAAACCATATTTTGACTGTATATCAACTGTACTTGAACTATTAGATAATCATAGTCGATGATAACATCACTGTGCCCATCATTATTACAGAGCCGTACGTGAGGTTTTCACCTCATACGGCTCCTCATAAATAGAACTTGAGTGGATTATCTTTGTAACAAGTTGGGTACGATTAATATCTATGCTCCAACTTGAGGGGGAATGTAATGAAATGTACATAAACATAAATGAATATACACACATCTTTATATAGGATACATAGCACAATCATGGATAGAGATATTTAAGGATTTTCTAAATTTTTTTCCCTTAGATAGGTTATTCTGATTATGTTTTCCTTAGATTACTTGTACACCTATAAATAGCTCCTCTATGGATTAATAATATATTGAAATTACTCCATTCTCTCCGTATTTTACAGTATCAAATAACAAAAGGAGAGTAGCACTTGATTTGAAAGAGGAAAACGTTTATCAGAAAGTAGTTACCTGTTGACACATACACACTTAACCAATAACATGAAGCTAACAAAGAGAAAGGACTTGAATAATGTATTCAACTCACAGGGCTAGCTTTTATGTTCTTGAAGGCAGGAACAACCAGTACGGTCACAGCTAAGAATGTCAAAGTGTCCAACCCTAGGTCATTGATAACATCAACAGCACTTGCAACATCAAGTGCATATATCTGAAACCTACCCCTCAAAGATTTCCGGTGTTCAAAGATACAAACTCCTCTTCCACTCAAAGAAGATGAAAAAGGTACTCTTTTGCAGACACCATTTGTTCCAGAAGATAGATGGTTTGTCTTTTGATATGAAGAAAATGATGAAATATGGATGGATTTGTTATAGGCATATGATTCATTAGAATAATGTCGATGCAAATAGGAAGCAGAAAAGGTGGAACAGGTAGACCTCGTTTGAGCTCTTACATTATATCCCTGCAAAGTAAACATCGGGAAAGTACAATCAGTTCTTATTTATTTGAGTCTATAATCAGTAGACATTTTTAAGCACATGCAGAGAGTGAGAGACTATAAAAGAAAATGAAGGAAAAGCAGCGGTCGGACAAAGGTAAGTAAGGTTATAGTCGCATTTATACATTGCAGAATCCAACCGTCTGGCTAGAAAATTGTACTCTTGCTCCTTTTACATATTCTGGATGTAAAAGAAAGCTAAAGTCTTGACATAATGCAGAATGTAGCTACAAAAGTGGATAATATCGTGGTGGTAACCTTTTGGGTATTTTAGTACAATCCATCAAGTCCAGAACAAGTGTAGCAATCACAAAATACTAAATTCCCATTTTTACTTTCAGTTAAGAAAACTATTAATGTGAGATGAAGAGCATATACGCATGCTCCATATCTGATGCCATATGAGACCATCCAAACTTCATTCTCATTGTCATCGGCCTTGGCTTGATAGGTTTATTTGGCACTTGACATCTATTCTCTTCAGCTTCAGAAAATCCAGCAGTCCATTAAGAAAAATGAGTGGAAATGTTCTTAACAGTGTAACGAATAGAAGGAGAAAGAAGGAAATAAGGGATTGAAATGTGGAATAGGGAAAGTAGCTGGTGGAGGAGATGGAGAATTAGAAAGAGGTCGAGTGTAGTGGATTAGACATGGAAGAAATGCAGCTAAACTAAAAACACGTGTGATCCATGTGATTACTCAAATCATACAATGGAGATAGAGTTACAGCCGGCGAAATCAATGGTCCTAGTAAGCCTAGAGGTTACAAGATCTGTTATATCAGTCTCCATCAGGGAATAGAGGAGTTTACGAATTCCTGGTAAAAATCTTCCCTTCCTCATTGATAATTTCTCTCTTCTTTCTCTCCTTTCTTCCTCACTCAATTCTCTCTCAGTTTCACGTTAATCCTCCATTAGAGACTGTTTTCTAAGCTTCAGCAGATAGAGACTGTTCTAGTCTCCATATTTTATTAGTTACAGTTCATGTAAATCAATTCAAGCTATCAATAATATTTCCCAATCATTTCCTTACATTGTGAATTTCAAATTAAATCATTACAATGAGGTATCAAAGCAACTCCTGGCCCTACAATGAATGTTCTGGAGACAAGATCCAAATACATGGAAGAATTCGTGAACAAGTTGGCCACCTGACTTCAAGGCTATATAGCTGAATCCATTAAGAAATTCACGTCCCGTGACTCGGAATTGGATAATCTGGGAAGGAAGTTGGACATCTTGAAGGAGAGGCTTCTTCCCCAACAGGATGGCATTCTGGATAGTGCTCCAAGAGAAGGGAACCAACTAGATGGATCACACAGCAGACCAAGAATGGGTGAGCAGAATGACCATGGATGGGGTTGAAATCTAGGTAATAATTATCACACTAGATTTGAATTTCCCTTCTTCAATGGGATTGATCCATGTTACTGGTTGCGGAAAGGAGAAAGGTACTTCCAAAATCATCACATCATGGATCCTGACCAAAAATTGGAGATAGTTGTACTTCATCTTCAAGGCAAGGCAGAGTCGTGGTACTTCTCCTATCACATCAGCAGAGGCAATGTTAGATGGCAAGACTTCACTGAGGAATTATGTAAGAGATTTGAAGGAGATGATAATAGTAAACTCAATTTAGTAGGGCAATTCAAGAAAGTATAGCAAAAGGACACTGTGAAATGAGTATCTGGAGAAGTTTAAAAATCTCATGACTTGATCTATGATTAGGACTCCCACATTTCCTGAGGAGTTCTTTATTGAGTTTTTATAGAAGGTCTCAAAGAGGACAT
Organism: Withania somnifera; assembly: GCA_039654485.1. NCBI lineage: Eukaryota > Viridiplantae > Streptophyta > Magnoliopsida > Solanales > Solanaceae > Withania > Withania somnifera. The sequence goes on along the minus strand of JBDJHY010000008.1, from coordinate 1,927,821 downwards.
AAGACATACAGTGAAGATGTTGAATCCCTATTCACTGACTCAAGCAGTAGACAAAGCCAGACACCAAGAAAGGCTCTTGAATGCCCAGATGAGGAAGGAGAAAACTCAATAGAGTATAGGGGTATCTAGTGAAACAGGACAAGGGGGGTATATGGCTGGTAAAGGAGCCAACACTTCCACTGGATCTCAGGCCAATAAGTTGTTTGAACAAAGGCACAGAAGTCATGCTATAAATGTGGTGAAAAGTATCACAGATGGGACACTAGTGCAAACAGAAGCATCTGAATTCTATGCCTTCTACCTTGGACCCTGAGGAGATAGAACCACAGGACAACACTGAGTTAACTGTGTCAACTAAGGAGGTAGCAGAAGATGAAAGGTGCGGAGACCATTAGCCTTAATGCCCTATCTGGTACTGAAGTTCTTAACACTATTAGACCGCAAGGGCAAGCAAAGAACAAGGTTACTGTTCTATTGGACTCAGGTAGTACCCACAGTTTCTTGGAAATTGAGACAGCTAAGAAGATTGGGTGTGGCATGAGTGAAGCTGGTTTATGAGATTGACAGTAGCTAATGGAACTATATCATGCATAGGCACTCATGTCCCAAATTCAATGGAGGATACAAGACCCATCAAAAAAAAAAAAAGGAAAAGAAAGGGAGGATACAAGAGTGGGATTCATACACTCAATTAAATTTGTCAGGCTGTGAGGAAATGACATGATACTTGGGGTGATCGGATGGAAGGACATACCCAGTACTCTTGGACTTTGTGGAAGTACAAGGTGGAAGTGACTCACAAGGGTAAAAGAGTAGGTTAAAAGGGATATAGAACCAAGCAGAACTTAAAAACATGTCTGTCAGTGGAGTAGAGCAGTTACTTAAGAAAGGGCAAACTATTTGAGCACATCTATTTACAGTCACTGCTACCAACCTGGAAGAGAATAAAGTTATACCAGAGGGGATCTAGGAAGTTCTGAAGGACTTCCAGATGTATTTGCTGAACCAAAGGCATTGCCGCAGCAAGGAGTCATGACCATTGCATTCCCCTAACAAGTGATGCTCACCAGTCAACATCAGCCCTTACAAGTACAACTACTTGCAAATGAATGAAATTGAGAAGCAGTTAGTAAGAAGCCAGTAATACCTTGTCACTCTCCTTTTTCTTCTCCTGTGTTGTTAGTAAAGAAAAAAGATGGTAGGTGGAGGTTTTGGATTGAAAATAGGGAGCTTAACAAGCTGACTGTCAAGGATAAGCTTCCTATTCCCATCCTGGAAGATTTGATGGATGAGTTACATAGTTCTAGTATCTTCTTAAAAGTTGACTAAAGGGCAGGGTATCATCAGATCAGAATGGAGGGGCAAAGGACATTCACAAAACAGGATTTATGACTCACCTAGGGTATTATGAAGAATTCAAGTTTACGCCCTTTGGGTTGAAAAACTCACCTGCTACTTTTAAAAGCCTTATGAATCATATGTTTAGAGAGCTTTGAGGAAGTAAATATTGAATTTTCTTAGCACATTTAGTGTACCTAAACACATAGTACATCTCAGGAAGGTATTGTCATTATTGAGGGGGAACAACTTTTGCTAAGTTGTCCAAGTGCTCTTTTGGACAACCACGTGTGGAATATCTGGGACACGTTATCACTAGGTTTGGGGTTAATCTTGTTGGGTGGTACGTTTGCTACTGTAGGGGCTTAGGAGTCATAGTACCTTAGGTATTATAGAGTTTGGTTTCCTGAGTTTGGGCAGGTTTGTTACTCCATGTAGTGTGAGTTTACTAATATCGGTTGACAGCCTTGCATTTGTTGGTACCTTATTGATTTTGATTGTCTTATCACTTATAGCTAATTATTTTTCTTCCCATAACGTCATGCCAGTATATTATGTGTTTTTATATTTGTGTTTTATATTCTATATTCTATTTTGTATTTTATACTTTGTATGTGGCACTGTCTTGAGTCGAGGGTCTTCCGGAAACAGCCTCTCAACCCGACCTACGTAGTGGTACAGACTACGTACATTCTACTCTTCCCAGACCCCACGGTGTGTGGGAATATATTGGATATATAGTTGTTGTTGTTGTTGTTATCACTAGGTTGGGAGTGTCCACATAGTCAATTGGTCTAAGCTCAAGCCTATCAAGGACTCAACAATTTTCTGGGATTAACTAGGTACAACAGGAGGTTTATTTATCCCTATGATGTCATTAACAAGTCACTTACTAACATGCTCAAGAAGAATGTCTTCCAATGGGATGAAGAGGCTAACATTGCCTTTGACAGACTCAAGGAAGCCAAGACTATAAGACTTCACCAAACCCTTCATCGTAGAGACTGATGCATGCTCTAAATGGATTAGGGCAATCTAAAGGTAGGAGGGTAAACCCCTGGCATATTTTAGCAAAGCGTTGGACCCTAGGAACTTGGGCCTTTCCACTTATGAGAAGGAACATATGGTTGTGTTATCAAGTTGCAGGGAGGTGGAAACACTACTTACAAAGGGGTCATTTTATAATCAGAATAGATCATCGGAGTTTGAAGTATCTCTTAGAGCAAAGGGTGACCACTACTTTGCAATAAAAAGGCATGACTAGATTATTGTGATTGGATTATGTGGTTCAATATAAGAAGGCAACTAAGAACATGGTGGCAAATGCTATCCAGGAGGTTAGAAGATGAGGGACTTAAACTACTGACTATTTCTGCAGTCGAGCCTACTTGGATATTGGAGGTTAGTGCAAGTTATGAGCATGACCCTCTAGCTTTACAATTGATCATTGTAATTAATTACAGATCCTACAAGTAAGCCTGACTACACTCTTGCAATAAAGTTTTATCAGATATAACATGAAACAAGATGAAGGTGTTTATAGATAAAGGTGATGGGTTTTCTACTGGCCAGTCTAAGAACAGATATTACCAGGTGGGTTTCTGAGTGTAATCTATGTCAGAGAATAAACACCGAGAATGTGTAGCATCCGGTGTTGTTATAACCCTCGCCCATTCCAGAAGCTCCTTGGCAGGACATTGCCATGGATTTTGTTGAAGGCTTTCCTTCATCAGGGCATAAGAATACTATCCTAGTTGTAGTGGGCAAGTTGACTAAGTATGGGCATTTTCTGGAAAACACCCTAAAATCCCCAGGATTAGGCTGAAATCTGCCTAAGAGAGGTGTACAAGTCACATGGGTTGCCAAAGACCATTGTGACAAGCATGAACTCCATCTTCACCAGTCAATTTTGGCAAAAATTGTTCAATCTATGGGAACTAAGCTGAATTTGTCTACATCTTGTCTCCCTCGACATTATGACTACACTAAGAGACTGAATCAATGCTTCATACCTACTTGAGGGCCATGGTATTTTCTAATTCTAAACAATGGCTCAAGTGGAACCTTTGCCTGAAAGGTGGTATAACACCAACTCATCACTATATGGGTATCCACCACCCTAGGTGCTCTTGGGGCCCCTTCCCCAATCTACTCAAAACTCTAGTGAGCCTTTGTCTTGCGCAGAGACAACACTTGCTTCATGCACTCTGGGAAAATCTTCAACAAGCTCATGCTCGAATGAAGTTCTCTCATACAGATAAGGAGTTGCAGAAAGGGGATCTAGTCTATTTGAAGATTCAAACCTATCGCCAAGATTCAGTAGCAGCTCATAAAACTTAAAGCTCACTGCAAAATTTCATGGACCATATACAGTTTTAAAGCACATAGATACAGTAGCTTACCAGCGGGAACTTCCATCCGGGTCTCACACCTACCCAGTGTTCCACATCTCACAAATGAAGAGGTGTATTAGTCCTGCTATTAGGGCTCGGCAACAACCTCCTGCAGGCAACACTGATGATCATGTCTTGTCTCATACAGTGGCTATAGCGCTGTATAGTGCACGACAACAATGATGTGACCGTCAAGATTTTGGTGCAATGGTCGAACATAGGCCTCAATGAAGCCACTTGGGAAGACTGGGGTTGTGTGAAAAGCCAATTCCTAGACTTCATTGCTCAACAATGACCTTGAGGACAAGGTCGAACTTGAAGGGACGGATAGTGTAACGAATAGAAGGGAGAAGGAAGGAAATTGGGGATTAATATATGGAATTGAGAAAGTAGCTCGTAGAGGAGATTCAATATTAGAAAGAGGTTGAGTGTAGCGGATTACATGTAGAAGAAATGTAGCTAACCAAAGTCACGTGCGAGCTGCGTCAATACTTAAGTCATACAATGGAGATAGAGTTACAACGGGCCAGATCGGCAGTCCTAGTTAGCCTAGCGCTTACAAGATGTGTTGTATCAATCTCCAGCTGGGAAAGGAGTAAATGAATTCCTGGTAAAAATCTTCCCTTAATCCCTGATAATTTCTCTCCTTTCTTTCTCACTCAATTCTCCCCCAATTTCAGGTTAATCTGCCATTGGGACTGTTTCCTAAGCTTCGGCCATTAGAGAGTGTAGTAATCTCCGTATTGTTTTAGTTACAGTTGATGTAAACAAATTCCAAGCTATCAATAAAATATCCAAATAGTTGAATTAGACCGTGAATTCCAAATTAAATCATTACAAACAACTATTATAGAACACCCTACCACTGGCTGCTACTTAAAGTAGAGATGTAATTCTAGACTCCAAACAACTATTGGCGCGTACTCTATATATCTTGTAAGACTCCGCCAGCGAGTATAGCTGATCCCAATCCCAGAAAAGGAAGGAGAGTAGCAGTGTTGGTGGACGGTGACACTCAAAAATTGAATGAACAGAAAAAATGATAGCAAGATAATCATCAAAGCTGTTTTTCTTGCCAAAAAAACTGCAACTTTGTTTTCTATTTGGTTGAATAAAAAACACAATTTTAAAGAACAACTTTTCTTTATTTATGCTTTATGG
>JBDJHY010000008.1:1824486-1838166 GCA_039654485.1 Withania somnifera | reverse complement strand
TTGAATATGCATCTATTGTCAGGACCAATCATGTTTCTTACGATTTCCTTGGATTGCCTATTGTTAAGGGAAGGAACCCCTAGTTATATGCTTGTTTCTTGCACCCTTGGCATGGTAACTCGATTATTATAACTAACCCTAACCCTCATACTATGAGGAAGATGTTTCTGTGTGTTGCCTCTTTGTTCTTGCGAGACTCGAATTTAAGGACAAATTCCTTTCAAGAAGAAGAGGATGATGCATCCCAAGTCGCATCAATGCCATTCACACTTATTGAAGCCAAAGAACCCCAACAACAACAGGGTTTACTAGTTAGAAAAGGCAGTGCTTGACCATGTCTTGGCAACCAAGGATGAGTTCGTCGTATGGAAGATAGCTTGCGAGAAAGAAGTGAAAGACCAATGAAGATTCTGGTCATTTTTGTGATGGTACACCCTTTTGGCGCATCGCCAATGATGGGGTTCAACTTGGATCAAGCTTCAAGTGATCACTGGACTTTTTCGCGATAGGCTTCCATATCAGTGCCTCGCTGACTTGATTCGCGACGGTAGCTACCCTTTGGACGATGGTTCAACTTAGTTCAAGCTTCAAATGGTCACCAGATAAAAGGGTGACGTGGGGAAGCATTTGGCGCATCGCCAACCCAAAGGGCGATGGCCTCTTTATGTTGCTAAAGGGGACAAACTTCAAGCCTTGATCCCTTTGAACCTTAATTTGTACTAAGACTTTAAATAGCTTCTATTTTGTTTTTGAGGTCAGCTTACCATTTGTTATATTGAACACACTCTTGTATGAGTTGTGCGAGCATGGTAAAGTTTCGTTGATGTTGTTGAGAGGGTTGCAAGGTGAATAGAATTCCCTTGAGATCTTTGTAGGAGATAGGTGCTTGTAGGATCCCGTACGTTGGAGGTCCTTGGGTTTAACATAACCATAGATTGCCAACGACCCATTGCTTGTGTTTATCTATAGGTCAAATATTGTGTAACGATTCGAACCGAAAATTTTGAGGTTTAATCTACCTCTTAGTTGCCGCTTTATCATTGTTTGCTATCTTTACTTTCTTGCATCGTATTTTGTGTGTGCTTCTGTAAAAACTCATCCATCAATGACGTTAATGGTGGTAGTAGTGGTGGTGTCGCCAGAATGGTTAGTGGTGGTGGCTAGTGATTAAGGATAAAGTTGTGGTGAATATTATCCACACAAAAAAACTTTTTAATGATATTAAGACTTAGTTCTAGATCTTAATGATTAAGACCTATCCAGACAAATTAAGTGCTTAAATCTTAATGAAAACAAATGCACTTAATGGCTTATGATCTGAATCATTAAGTGCAAACAAATCCACTCTGTAAAGCACCTAGTGTAGATAGGTAGTAGTAACCTCCTAATCAACTAGGAACCGGATAGATACAAACATATCAATACTTGTCTCTCTTTTTTTCGCTCTCATTGAAGTATTGATGTAAGTGATTGGTTATTCCAACTTTTCAATTAGTACACTTCCTACCACAACCTGCTGTAACCAACAAGATTACCAAAGATACTGGAGGATTTGCTTCAGGCCCTTCCTCGCAACTCACCTCCCATACTTAGCCAACCCTCACTCCAAGAAAAAAGGAGGATTCCAAGTGAATCAGCAACTAAAAGGAACCCCACCCTTCCCCTCTCCAACAAAGTAAAAAAGAAAAGATCTAATAGCAAACACAACATTGAGAGTTTAGAAATCTCTCTCATGCAAAATTAGAATCAGGAAGATGAGAATGCAGTGCCTGCAACTTCCAATTTCTCACAGCAGTGCATGTTGGTGCAATTATACTATCCAGAGTTAGGTGAAGCAGTTCTCTCTAGGTGAAGCAGTTCTCTCTAACAAGAGACAAGCTGAAACAGAAGCTAATGAGGCCCAGAGAAAGATTTTTTCGGTTGAGGAAAAAAGACAGCTATCCACTCCTATTTGTTCTTCTAGGTTTTAGTTGAGACATTGTTAAGATAAGGTCTTCAGAAGCACGATTTATATTTAACTTGGAAATATCTGTTTTTAAACTTGTACTAGGTAGATTAGAAAAAACTTGTTTCAAGTAGAGTGAAGGGAAAATGATAAGTGAAGATTACGGACCTACACAGTCCCTATTAGTAAATTAAAGGCTCTCAAGCAATGATTTCTATGCTCTGAATCAATAATGGTTCCATAAAAAAGAAGAACATATCCTACCAACAATAAAATGAAAGATAGGAAGGAGAGACAAGTAAAATGATAGACTGTGACCAAATAATTGGCATAAAAGGCTGTCTCACCATCCTTGGGGCACTTCTCCCATGTAGCGTCTTCTTTGCAGCTACTGAAAAGGCTTGTGCAGCTTCAGCATCAGCTTCAGCAGCCTCAGCCTCCCTATCAGTCTCTTCAGCTTCAGCTATGGCTGCTTCTGCTTCAGCAACCGCTTGTGCAGCAGCAGCTGCAGCTTCTTGAGGTGTCATGTTCCTCATTTTAGCTAGCTCTAAATCTATCTGAGATGTATTAAGCATGTTCATATCATCCAGATCAATCTTGGAGAAGATCCTCTGCCTGCTGTCCAAAAGTGTAATGGACAGGTTTCTTCGACTGTCAGATGGTGTTGATGTAGGTACTATTCTATACTTACGCTTCATCTAAAAAAGAAAATATACTCAGGGTATTATGATCAACCAGGAAGCAAAAAAATACCAGGCATAAAAACACATGAATCCAATCGCCAATTCTGGGTTATTCACACTCTACGGTTAGCGTGAGATTAGCAATAACAGAGATGTCAAGTACACAAAATAAAAATCACCTTGATAAGTTTTCCTGTTGCAGTTAAATACTTCAGTTTCCCCAATAGTAGCCTTTTAAAGTTTGGAGGTGCCCAATATTGGTCCTAAAAGATAGAAACAGTGGAGCATTAAATAGAAGTCTGACAGAGGAAGCCATATTAGCTACGAACTAAGATCCAGCAACCATGACATTTATGCATAAACTAAGATCTGTTAGATGACTTTTGATATTGGCCAAGTGAACATAAATGTATTAACCAAAAATAATTATGTCAGGCAGGGAGCATAAGCCAATAATAGATCATTGAGAACCTGATAAATAAAGCCACTACATTGGGGTAATTCTTAATACAGGAAATCACGATCACACATTGAGAAAAAATTATTAGCCTAGCAGTATCAGATCTATAATAGACTCAAGCAACCTCAGCTTCTGCATATGCTGAAGCAGACACCATATAGAACATACATATATTAACCAGGGTGCATGAACCCATAATTGTTCATTGAGGACCTCTCTAGCAGAGCCTAACACCTTGTTCTACGGAATCAAGACCAACTGTTAAGAAGCAAAATGTTAACGTGGCACTATCAGATCTATGTGCACTCAATGAACTCTAATATTCTACATATACTGAGCAGATGCTTCACTGGGACGTCAATGCACTACTCCCTTCATCCCATAATAGTTGGCAGGTTCGCATTTTTCACCACTATTAAGAAAAACATTAATTAATGTGTAATTTGACTAAGTTACCCTTATTTATTGCTCGGTTTTTATTAATATTTCTCTTGTTGCACCATACTCATATCTTTCCATATTTATTACTAAGGGTAGAACTGGATGCTAATTGTTTCTTGATTACCTAAAATGACAACTATTTTGGGACAAATTCTTTTCGCAAACCTGCCAACTAATATGGGATGGAGCGAGTATATTTTATTCATCCTAATCCCTTACTACCAACAGTGAGGGGTTGTTTGGTACGGGAGATGGGAAAGACACGATATCACATGGATTGGGATATCTCATGAAATTAATTACTCCCACCACATATATGGTATAACTTATTCGATTATTACAGTACAAATGGTGGGACGAATAATCTCAAGATTAACTAATAGCCCTAATACAGAATAAAATAATCTTGCATTTTATCCCGAAATTATTATCACCTATCCCTCGTACCAAAGGACCCCTCAAGAGTTTAAAATTAAAAAGTAACAATGTTAGAATAAAAAAATGTCACTCCACAAATAATGAACAAAGAGCTTTAGAGGGAAAGCATTAAGTTCAATGATATTGAGACTTGAGCGGCCTCCTAATAAAATACAAGAACAAATTTCAAACATCATTCATAATGTTTCTATTTGCACAACAAGAAGCAACACCTAAAAACCAGTCCTTTATAGGTCTTTGAAAAATAAGATAGATTTTCCCTGCATGAAAACTGATGAACGCTATACTAGATTATATCTAGTTACTTCTTCTAAAGGAAAGCACAAAATAAGAAGACAACTACCTCTATGTATTCAGCTATTGTAGTCTTGTTGGAACCACCTGGCTCTTTCAAGTTGCTTATAGCCTCCATTATAAGATTATCCAACCTATAATGTTATCAATGCAGCAACTAATGGAGATAATATCATTCCAAAGTATAAAAATAAGAATAATATGTGATACCATCAAGACAAGAAAAATTATTTCATACTGAGTAAGGAAAAGGAGACTCAATGAACTTTTTGGGGATGATCAAAAGAGAGATCCCACGACCAACTTCTACCGCCTTTAGAATATCAAAAACTAATACATATAGAAGTATCACATGCATGTAGTATTAAAATAAAGCACTTTTTGGTTGCCAAGCAAAAACACTCCAGAAATCAAATTGAAACATTTCCAAAAAGACTTTTATGAAAAAAATTGTTTCACAAAAGCCTTCTCCAACAAATATTTCTAACAGACATGGAAATGCCACTTAAGAATAATAGGACATGCAAAAACCAGTAAGAAGCTATATCCATAAGCACAAAAAGAACTCAGCGGCTATCACAAAGGGCTATGCTACAACAATCAATGAGAAGTGCTTAACCTTATCATAGATCTTTTAGAACCATGTATCTGTGGAGAACCATGTATCTGTGGAGAACCACTAGAAGTTGCCGCTGGTCTCGCTTCAGCAGCTTCGTCATCACTTTCAGCAGCAGTAGTATCAGTCACAGGACTCCCATCCTGTTTAGGGGTCTGCTTCATCCTTTTGACAGTCATCTTTGCTTGCTCTCGAGAACCCCAACCATTTTCCATCACAGTCATGTTCCTCCACTTATCCTGATCAGCACCAACAAAGATGAATAAGCAGGCATATTAACACCACATGCATAGATAAAAACACAAAACAATGACTACATCATGCAGCTATCATCTGGTTTAAATAGCATCCTAACTTCCTCTGCACTAAATACAATTATCTAATTAATGATGGTAGAAACCTCTACCTTGAGATCTACATTTGAACGCAAGCACAATACTCCACAAAATTCTGGATCCTTGAGAATTGTGCGCCATTTACCTGGCCCGTGCTTAAGTATCCCAGCTTTAAGAGCAGCCTCTTCTTCTGAAGTCCACTTCTGCTTAGGTGCACCCATCAAAAAACTGAGGAAACTACAGAACAACCTACTCAGGGATCCCAAAAAAATGTATCAACAGACCATCCGAATAAGACAAATTGCACCATAAAATGGTTAACGCACATTATGCATCTGGAAAGCTAAATAAATTTGAATAATCAACATGAAGCAATAATAAACCAGCTTCATTTGGAGAAAAGCAGATATGCATATGGTTAAGTTAACCTTAATAAACATAAATCTTGATGAGGATGCCATTCATTGTGAGATGCATAGAATGAAACCAGAAAACAAGTCCACACAGCGCTAAATATAATTGTTTAGAGAAGTATGTACTAGATCAATTCTGCTAAACTAGTTTGCGGTTAGTACTTTTCAATTGAATAAGAAAGGTACACATTAGACTAATTGTGTCTGCTAAACGTGTCTGCTATTTGAATCTTCCAAGTGCATGCACGAAGATGTCATTCTTGACTCATGAACCCTACCAACAGATACTGGAATAAGGTATGATGATTTCACTTTAAACAAGCAAGCACTTTCCAGGAAAAAAAGAAAAACAAATCTATACAATAAAGATCTAGCCCTTAAAATTCATTTAACAGAAAAACAAGTGAATTCATGTGGAAAAAAAAGTCACGTGAAACTATGGTCTCTCCGTAAAATTAGATATTTTAAGTATATCTCTTTTAAAATTGGTATAATATTATCCGCTGCTACAAGAAGGCTCAGTGGTGCACTTAATTGAATGTTTGAGTTGTTTACCCAGAAGACATGATCAATTCCAACAAAATTGTACAAGCTTATTCTACAAATTCATTTTTTCCTTCTTTTTTTCGGTGATCTCTATTCTACAAATCCAGAAAAGATCTAACTCCTAAAAGTCCAAGTGATTTGTCAATACTATCGCCTCTTTTCTTCATGCGCATTTGCGAAATACCTCAATCGAATTCCTATTTTCTGGACAAACCAAATCAGTGAAGTTTCAAATGCACAAGCAAAGAGGCAAACAAACACCATATATACACTTAAAAGAGCCAGAGGACAACAAACTGGGGAGTAAGCATTTCAAGATGAGTAATTCCAAGTCCTCCTATGTGTTTGCAAAATATAGCCAGTTCCAAGTCTGGATAAAGCAGGATATGTGTGCTAAGTTGACAGCTCAACTCTAATGATTCCTCTAAATACTAAGAGATAGTCATTCCAACACTGGCAATGTGAGTTTCTTAAAACATAGCTGCCAACATAAGGAAGGGAGTGCTAAAATATTTTGACAACCCGTGTAATCTATGATGAACCCTTATGAAAACAAACAAAATAATTCCAAGATGGATATTTTTTTTAGCTAAAATAAGCATACTTTCACATTGCAGCCTCTTCTATTAGTTACTAACCTGTTGACTACAATTGTATATTCAAACAAAATATCACTTCACGAAGATATAATAGTTACAATAATTGGTTTTGTGAACAACGAAGGAACATAATTTAATATGAGGATGCTAGCTATAATCGAAGATCGCAAACAGAAACCCTAGTTTCATAAAGGAAGTGAAGAGTTGGGGAAGAAGATGAAGAAGAAAAAGGAGATGTAGATTCAATGGGAGCGATCTATAGGCAGTGCGATTAAAGCCTAGGAATTTGGAAACCTTTATCCTAATATTGGGGTGAAATTAAAAAAAAAAGTAATATTATTTTTATGTTGTAAGCTTATTAATTTGGCTAAAAGTAAAATTTAGTGACTAAGTGATACCTTTAGCTATATGGTAACCAATTAAGTCGCCATGTGTCGACCAACATGGTGGCTATATAAAGGTTAAAATGGGCTAAAATTTTTTGTAAAATTTTCCTTCTATTTTTTTAAGAGAATTTCTCAATTTAATGTATTTTCATAAATAAAAACTTTCTATATATAGAAACTTTCAACTTTTAAAATTTTTGGTTTTGTATTGTATTTTATTTTATAACATCTTAAAAATTATGTGTAAGGGATAATTATTTTGATTAGTGATAATAAATTTTTATTTTTTTAAAATAAGTGTATAATTTTTTTTATATTTTGATTTAGTATTACAAAAAAATTTAATTACCTGAAATGATAAAAAAAGAGTTGCTGCTTCTTTCTTAATTGTGATGTTAGTGCTTTATTCTTTAGATTCTTCTTCTTTGTTCTGCATTTGTTGTGCATATTGTTGGTATTGTTGGTGTTAATGTTATTGTTCTTGTGAGTGATCGTATTGTGTTGAAAAGGAGAGAGAAAGAACATTTTTTTAGAATATTTTTATAATTTTGGACTGAATTTCGTTGATGTAGTAATGGGCATTGCTTGTGGGGTAGTTTTTGTTCATTTTGATAAGTGAAATTATTGTTTTATTGATATTGCTCGTCTGAGTTTTATCAACTATTACTGAAAATAGATTCAGCAATTGCTGACAAGCAATTACTCAAAACTTTCAGTAATTAAGGAACTTCTCTTCTCTGTGAAGACTTGTGGACCAATTTTGCAATCAATATTGAGCTAAATCAATGCAGATTCAACAACTAAAACAATGGATCGAGGATTTATTTACATGAAAGTTTGTTTAGCTAAGTTGTGATGCCTTCTACCTCTACATCGGAGATGTAAGCCTCTAAGAGCTTTAGGGTCTGGTGGGTTTCTTATTCTAGAAGAGTCTTGACAAATTTTATTGTCTTTAATTTGACTGATTTTGAGCCACTTTTGAGCCAACTTTGAATGGCAACTTACATAAATTCCAACCTTTTAAATCAAAATTTTAAAAAATATCACATGTTTAAATTTTCAAAAAATCCCATAATTCACAAATATTTTGCATAAAGTCACAGATATACTTATACATTCACAGATTCATTATCTATTTTCAGATATTTATATATTTATAGATATTTTATTAAATAAATCATAAATATTTATTATATTATAAATATTTTATTAAATAAATTACAAATATTCTATTATTTTACAAATATTTTTCATCGAGCAACAACCAATCACAGATATTTTTCTTTTCATCAGAAACCTCCTTACTGTTTTCCCCAATTACCCTCCATTTTACGGTAAAAAGGAGAAAACAAAAACAAGAAAGTGGCAAACATGTGTGGAGGTGAATAATCTTTGATTATGAACCTTTCAGAAACCTTTATCAAAAACTGTCTACTCATGACTTCTGGGTTGAGTTGGATCCTATCTCCTCCGACTACTGGTCCACTTCCTTATCATCCTCCATTAATGCTGGTAAAACTGATTTCGCTCACTGCCCATTCACTCCCTCAATAAGCCTAAGAAATCAGATTCTGAAAAATCTAATCAACCCGAAAAAGGTAAGACAAACATTCATGTGCTTCTGCAAAGAAATTAGAAAGAACGACGGAGGGAGAGAGAGATGAGGGAGATGAAGAGTAAAGAGGAGAGAGGAGATTTTAGGATTTTTAGAAAAATTGAGATTTTTGAAATTTTGGTGAAGTCGTGGGATTTTTTTATATTTAGGGTCTTAAGCTTTGATTTTAAGTAATTTATTCTTCTTTGAATAAAGGTGGGCTTTTGTCCGTTTCTATTAACATTTACTTATGGGCAAGTTACATTGCATAGCTTACATATAGAGAAAATAAGGTAAAAATAGCTCAATTTTAAAAATTACATTTCATAGCAAAATTTTTAAATGACTACGTATTGTATTTACTGTATCTAGATATGAAATTCTAAATACAAATAAAATTAAAATAATAAAAAAATTATATTTTCACTTTTTTTTACCCGTTGTTTCAACTGTATCTAGGTATGAAATTCTAAATACAAATACAATTAAAATAATATTTTTTTTATATTTTTCACTTTTTTGTTTTCTACTTGATGTATCACACTGTATTTGTATTAATGAATATAGGTGTATTCACAAATACACTTTGTTTTTTTGATTTTCGCTCCTCTTTTTTTTGTATTTTGTATTTTTAGTATGAAATCGTCCGGTACTCAGGGTTCTTCTTCTGGTATTTTTAAGGATCATCCCGGTCTAACCCTTCAAGTGAACGTACTGTAGAGCTTCAATCTTACTTCTCTCTTTCGATTTGTATCAAGAAATATCATTTGTATTTTATAAAATTATATAAAAATAAAATACAATTGTATGAAACTAGTTGTATGAATCCTATATAAAAATAAATAAAAATATAAAATACATATTGATAGAACATTGCAATTGTTCCAATTGAAATATTGAGAAGGGAAAAGGGTCAAATATAACCCTGAATTATCATAAATGGTCCACATATACATTCGTTATACTTTGGGGCCATTTAAGTCTCTACCATTAGTTTTAGGTTCTTTTATATTCCTCAGTTTTAAGTCTCTACCATTAGTTTTAGGTTCTTTTATACTCCTCAGTTTAACAGACTGCCACATGTCATGCTCATACTCATTTAACCCATTCCCCATTTATGAAACCCGAATTCTAAAAAAAAAACCATTAAATGGCCCAAAATTCTACCTGTTTTCAACAGAAAATCCTCATCCACTTCTTTCTTCCTCTTTCTATATGACCTTTTTCTCACTTCATATAAAGCTACACTCTTCTTCATATTCATTTTCAGCTAGAACCTCTATGGACAACTACTACCTTCATCAACAAAACAGGCTACTTTCACCTATGCCTGTCAATGGGCCGAGTTGAGTTGGGCCCGTCATAAAATTTTGGGTCCGGTTCGAACCCGAGATGGTCCAGGTTGGTCAATTCTGGGTCAGTTACGAATGGACCGAGTCAATTCAAGTTGATTTTTTTTATTCGAACCGGCCCGATCTATATGAACAATTTTCGATCCGACCCACTATGAAAAGTGACCAATTTAAAAAAAGTAGAATTAAAAGCGTTTAATTCATACAAATATATATATTTAAATATTTTAAAACTAGTACGAGTAAACAAGAGTTATAATTACATATACATATATACTAAATATACTAATAATATATACTAAATATACTAACGATATATACTATATATACTAAAGATATATACTATATATACTAAAGATATATACTATATATACTAACGATATATACTATATATACTAAAGATATATATACAAAAGATACATACTCAGCATATGTACTATATATATTAAATATATTAAACATATTAAGAATATATACTAACGCTATATACTAAAGATATATACTACATACTAACAATATATACAAAATATACTAGAGGTATGTACTATATACTAAAGATATATATTATATACAAAAGATATATACTAAACATACTAAGGATATAAACTATATATGCTAAATATACTAAAGATATATATATATATATATACTAAATATATTAACGATATTTAAACATATTAAGAATATATACTAAAGATATACACTATATACTAATAATATATACAAAATATACTAGACGTATATAATAAATACACTAAGGATGTATATTATACTAAAGATTTAATTATATATACTAAAAATACATATTATATACTAAAGATATATACTATATACGGAAAAGGGTCATATATACTATATACATCTATTTTCTCATAATTATACGAGTACTAATTATATAGAATTGCTAAAACACAATTAAATACCTTATAAAATTAATACATGAATAACTTTTAGACAACGAAAAAAGATCATATATACCCCTTTACTTTCACTTTGGGTAGAGGGTGACACGTGGAGATTCCGTGAGTGGTATATTTGAAAGTTTGAGTAACGGCGAGGGCATTTTTTATCAAATAGTGTAATGGAGGATATATGATAACAACAAATAAAGTAAAAGGGGGTATTTATGACCTTTTTCCGTACTATAAAGATATATAATATTATACTCTAAAGATACACTAAACATACTAAAAATATACATTAAAGATATATGTTATATAATAAAGAAAGATAATAACATCGGAATAAAAAGGATTCAATGAACCAATTTATCAATAATATTGAAAAAATAGTTCAACGCTTAATATATTTTTTCAACATTAACACTATGATCGACTAGTTCGTACTGGTCAAAATCAATGACTCCATATCTAAGACTTGTTTCTGTTGAAGGATGGGCTGACAATAGTTTTTCAAGTTCTTCTTCTTCTTCCAAATTTGGAATCATTCCTTTATTTTTTTGTTTTGATCGGATCCAGTCTCTGAGGTATACTACAACATCTACTGCATTACTTCCCAATGAATGTCTATGGTATCCAATCTGCTGTCTTCACTGGATGACTCTTCGATGCAACTGTTAACATTAAAATATTCATGACGTCCCTGGCTAATGTTGATAAAACGGAAAAACTTACTTGCTTCGCTTGTCATCAATCCAGCATGTTAACTTTCTTGCTAATTTCTTCCGGAGACTGCAATAAATAAAGACTTAGCTTATCTACGACTCCTTCTTGTGAGAAAGTCGGTAATCTACTAAAAACTCTGGTGCTAGTAAAATTAGGCATAGCATGCTCTTGCCTTTTGGAAGATAATGAGGATGACTCTGCAAAACTAGAAGGATTATCAGATGAGTTTATAAGATTGGTTGGTGTGACATTATTAATTAAAGTGGTATAATGGTCATATAAAGATTTTCAAGTGCTCATTCGTGTCAGTCATAGCCTCAAACTGGTTGTTCATCACGTTGAATATCTAAACCTGTATAAAGTTGTGTACAAAAGTCAGTCATTATTGTCGGATTTAAAGAAGTATTTAATATAACACTAATTAAGAAAATAGAGGAAATTAAAAAAAAAAATTTAAAAATTTTCAAGCATTGCGCCAATAGCATTTTCGAAATCACGTTTAAGCTTATATTCGGAAAGCAATAAAGATATTTCAGCTACATAAGGTAGAATAGAAAAAACAATGGGATAATATTGAGACAAAAAATACATTAGTAGCATTGTAAAAAGTTTGTAAAAAATCTCTATTTTTTTAATTTTGTCTCAATCCAAATTTTGTAACATATACTTAGGTGTTGTGCGAAATTAATTAAAAATAGCATTAATGAACTTCCTATATCTGTAGCAAGTTCATAGAAATAAATAAGTTGAACTTCACCTAATTTCGATCTCTTTCGGCATTAATCTAGGTTTTAGCTTAAACCTAGCACATCTTACTTTAATTTCGTTAAGCCTAACCCTTCTATTGTTACCTTGAATAAATCCCACTACAAGTTTTAATTTTTCAATTATAGATTTAAAAAAGGCAAGACTATCCTTAACAATTAAGTTTTATATATGACAAGAACATCTAATATGAAAAATATATTCAAGTGGTGGAGAAAGTAATCTTTTTAACATGTCAATTCCGGCGGTGTTATTAGATGCATTGTCAAAAGATAAAATAAAATTTTACTATTCAAATTGTAATAATGAGTAACTTTAGTAATTATTTTTGAAATAAATTATGCATCATGCCTACGATTTTCTTCATATAGAAAAACTTTGTAAAATTACTATCTATCTAGTGACAAGTAACTGTTAAATAATTATTTTTATTTACAACACGACAAGCTCGGAAGTCAGAAAAACTCCACATGAAATTAAGAAATAGGGTACGTAAATAAAATGCGTATTGTCCGTATAATCTAAAAACATCAGACCGACATATATTTCTAAGAACACCGGTAAACATTGATTTATAAATTCTTTGTATATATAACGAACAAATCATCAAAAGAAGTAAAAATGAAAGACAAACAGCCTACATCTACCATATTTGCTAATTCCATGCAGTCCTCTGCTTTATTATATTTTTCTTTTAATTTACCAATTTTTGAATTTAATCTACCCCGAGTTTATTTGCATTTCTTCACACCAGTTACTTTGGACCATTCTTCTTTATGTTTAGCTCTATAACGTCTCATCAAAATACTCGTCCCCCGACATTACCTCTTCTTGTGCGAAAATACTTGCTTATAAAGAATGTATTTGATGGTTTCAATTCCTTTTATATCTTCAAGAAATTTTCATAAAACACTAGTTTTTCTAGATTTTTTAGGAGGTATAGGAGGTTTAGGAGCAAACTTAACAAATTGAGGGGAGTAGGGTTGAGATTCTGATTATTATTATTATCATCATCATCACCACCATCATCATTATTCTCATCATTATCATTAATCTTACCTAAGATTAATATTATCATCCACTTCTAATTCATTTTTTTCTATTCCGTAATTTTCTTGCAACTCGACATAATTCATATAATGCATACACACACCTCTACCATATTCATATTCATGTTCAGATTCACTA
>JBDJHY010000008.1:1800302-1814122 GCA_039654485.1 Withania somnifera | reverse complement strand
AGTGGAGGTAGGCAAGGCCGAACCACCATAAATCCTTGTGTTATTTATTTTCATCTTTCTTGATTGCCTTCATAAATTCTGTAAAAAGTTTCAAAATACCCATATACTATTCAACCCCCCCTTCTAGTGTAGTTACATACTCTAACAGATGGTTAGGTTGGATCTTTCAGTGCCAGAGCGAGTTATTGCCTGTATTGAGCCTAGATCGTCTTTGATTTTCTAGATTCGATGATGCAGTATGAGGCCTCAAGTCTAGTGCAATTGAGGGGAAGGGTCCTTTTGGGTGATTTTGATTGGGCCGGTATAGATATTGATGGTTTGTTATGGGTTCATGGTTGTCTTGCCATTCTAAGGGTTGGTGAGCTAATTCAGACATTACTGCATGAGGCCCACGGCTCTAGGTACTCTATCCACCAGGGTATTTCGAAGATGTATTGCAACTTGAGGCAACATTACTGGTGGCGAGGTACGAGGAGGTCTACTGCATCCTTTGTATCTCAGTGTTTGAACTGTCAGCAGGTAAAGTTCGAAGACCAGATGCATGGCGGTGAGATTTAGAGGCTCCCTATTCTGGAGTGGAAATAGTAGCGTATCACTATGTACTTAGTTACAAGCCTTCCCCATACTTCTAGAGGGTTTGATTCTGTATGGGTTATTATAGATCGACTGACCAAGTCAGCTCACTTGGGGTGCAGAGAAGTTAACTGAATTATATATCTATGAGGTAGTTAGGCTTTATGGGGTACCGGTGTCTATCATATTTGATTGGGGCACACAGTTTACCTCATGGTTTTGGAGGTCGATTCAATAGGATCTGGGTACGACAGTCAATTTGAGTACAGTTTCCATCTGCAGACAGATACGCAATCTAAGAGGACCATTCAGGTACTTCAGGATATGTTGCGTGCTTGTGTTTTTTATTTAGGAGGTAGTTGAGACAGGTTTTTGGCCTTGGCTGAGTTTTCATATAATAACAACTATCAGTATCCATATGGCACTATTTGAGGCCTTGTATGGCAGGCGTCACAAATCGCCTATTGGTTGGTTCAGTGGGAGCAAGGTTGGACTTCAGAGTTCTGAGTGGCTCCGCGACAACTGTAGATCAGTTCAGACTTATTCAAGACAGGTTGTAGGCAACCCAGAGTAGGCAGAAGTCCTATGTGGACCGTACGCTTCGGCCCCTCAAGTTCAGTGTTGGCGACCTGGTTTTCCTAAGAGTCTCACCCATGAAGGGCATTATGCAGCTTGGTAGGCGAAACAATCGTATCCCTCAGTTCATTGGCCCTTATGAGATCTTACAGAGAGTTGGGGATATTGCATACAAACTTGCCTTGCCACCTAAGTTAGCTACAGTTCATCTAATTTTCCATGTATCAATGCTCCACCGCTATGTACCGAACTCATCCTATGTCTTTCGTAGAGAGGATGTGTAGATCGATAACGTTCTGGCCTATGTTGAGAAACCTGAGGCTATAATAGACAGAGACGTAAAGTAGCTCAAGTCAGGGGAGATTCTGGTAGTAAAGGTTCTTTGGGCGGATCGTCCAGTTGAGGAGGCTAACTGGGAGACAGAGCGTGATATGCAGGCCTAGTATCCACATCTGTTCGAGCCTTCAGGTACTACTCTCTTCTTGACTTTCGAGGATGAAAGTTCTTTTTAGTGGTGGATGTTGTAATAACCCACTCGGTTATTTTCTTGCCTTTCTTCTTTTCCTGTGTTTAGATCCTTTTGCTAGTTACCCCAAGTCATTTATGACTTTTTGGGGCCGGTAGCAAGGAGCCCTGATGACTCGATTGCTAGTTATCTCAGTTTTCCTGTTTTGAAGTTTTAGTTTTGAAATAGTGGAACTTGAGAGTGAAATAGTAGTAAACGAGCTCAAAATCAAATTTTGAGAGTTTCGTTAGCTCTGGAATGTTGAATTTGGTCTAGATGGACCTTAAGTTCGTGTCCTGGGATTTTCGTTTTGAGTTTGGGTTGTTTTGTGGAATTTTAGCCCAACCAAATCTCATTTTGGAGCCTGGATGGCTTTTGATGATCAGAGCATCGGATCGGGTTTCCGTCGATTCTATTAGCTCCCCAATGTCGACTTTAGGCTAGTTGAGTAGTTGGTCTGCTCCCCAAGGCTGCTGTTGTAGTTTCGAGGTTATGCGTGGAAGTTGTGAACTTTAGCCCAAGGTGTTGACTTGGTCAACATTCTTCTGAAACGGCCTCGTATCTCAATTTCATCTATACTGTTGAGTCCAAAATGTCTTTTCAAATATGCTTACATAGTTTGTTTGCGTAATTTAGCTTCCAAATGCATTTCGGTTGGTGTTCCGAGCCATTTAGCTATTGCAGATTTTTGCTGTCAAAACTGCATCTGGTGTAGGATTTTTCCTTCTTCGTGATCGCGGCCCCAACCACGCAATCGCGATGCCTTACCCTTTACTCCTACACGACCGCAACTCAAGTCACGCGATCACGATACCTTGCAGCCCAACTCATCGCAACCCTTGCCCACGCAATCGTGATGAACAATGCCTGATAGTATATAAACTATTTATTCGAATTTTTAGATCACTTTCCTCCCTTCTTTCTCAGTTTCTCCGATTTCTAGGCTGAAATTTAGGTTCAACCTCAGCCAAATTGAAGGTAAATCCTTCCTCAAGTTCTCACTTGTTCTCCCTCTCTTTGGTAAGTCATTTCTCCATCATATTTTCGTGAAATTGGTGGTTTTTTGCCATTGTTAGTCCTTGAATTGTTGAATCTGTTTTCCTAGTTAAATTGTAGTATAATATTTTTACTTTGGCTAGTTAATGCTTAGCGTTTAGGCGACAACTTAACCCGACTGTGTTTTTCCCCTGTTTTAGCTTATGGTGTTTGTGCAACATTTTGCACTTTTGATCACACCGCCCCTGGGAAGATTTGAGGACCCTTTGGTGGTCCGTTTAGGCTTAAAATCGAACCACGTATTCCCCGATTCAAGCCCTTCACGCTAGTATTTTTAGTTTAACATTTTGGGATGTGGGGCCCACGGGCTTATTTTGGGGGTTGTTTCCCTACCCGAGTTGCTAATTAAAATATATGGGTCTCTTTGTTTCTATTTTGACTCCTGGGCTTGTAATTTGTTTAGTTTCAATTGATTCTTACTGTATTGGAGCTTCGAATCCACAGCGTGCGCACTTTGAGGATTTTCGACGGCATCTAAGTAGGCTAGGTTTATTTGTGCCTGTAGACTAGGTTAATATTATTATGCTTGTGATATGGCTAGTTGATTGGGTTGGGTTGCTTAGGTTGATCCTCACTTAGTCTGCTTTTACTTCTTATTTGGATTTCGGGGGGCCCTGAAAGGGCATAGAGGGTGAAGGTTTGCATATCTGGGTCTTGGCCACCTCGTGGAGGCCACTAACCTTTGGGACTATCTTAGCTATTACACGACGAGCGTGGTAAGGTGAGCTCTTAGCTAGTGGCCTTTGGCCGATCCTAGATTTCATTTACTTTCCGCTCCGTTGTTACTTATTACTGTTGTATTGATATTTCTCTTATATATTTACTCTTGGGTTTTGATATTGGCACTAAATGGCTGGGCCCTCAATTTGATATTGGCACTAAAGAGTTGGGACCTCGTTTTGATATTGGTACTAAAGGGCTGGGCCCTCGTTTTGATATTGGTAATAAAGGGCTGGGCCTTCGTTTTGACAACGGAACTGACAGGGGGTGTGTGCCCGGGGTTGATACTAGTCTACTTTACTTTCTTGCACCCCTGAGTATTTTTTTAGGTTAGTGTGTGCTCATCAGGCTTTAAGAGGAGAGTCACGGTAGGTTTTGTTGTACTGTTTGTGCCTTCCGGCGTAATAGGGAGCCAAGTAGGATATGTCGTGCTAGTTGTACTTACCGGTAGTATGGGACGCCGGTAAGTTCTTGTGTGTTAACCCTTATTTTGTATTTAGTAGTATCCTTCTTTTCGACCCTTATTTATGGATCTTGCATACATGGTAGCATGATTGGTGAGGTCTGACTGAGCTGGAGCACAGGTATGTTCCTTACCTCGTACAAGTTTCGAATTTTGGACTCTGTAGTTTATATCTATCATGTTAGCCCCTGTAGTTTTACATTAGTACATTCAATATCTTACTCTCCTGATTATAATTAGGTTCCTTGTTTCCTTATTATCTCTGAACTATTACCGACCCATTTTACTTCCTCGCTTTATTACTCACATATTATTATTAGCCTATTCGACCGATGATGTCTACTTGTACTTTGATTGGTACTCATGCTGTACTTTTATTTCTTTTTCGTGGTGCAGATAGAAGCAGGGGTTATCAGCATCGCAGTGATCGTGCGAGTAAATCCTATTGACTATGGAGATTACGGTGAGCTTTGTCGTCCGAGCCGACCGTGATTTTCTTCACTTGGCTTGTCTTATTTCGGTCTACAGTAGGCCCTTTATTGTATCACCTGTTAGGGGAGACTTTGTATTTCTCATCTTTTGTTTATCCTGTATAGCTGCTCTATAGACACCAGGTTTTGGGGTTCGAATTTTGTATATTATCTTTCTGGCTTCTGTTTTTATGTATTGTTTTATATTCTCTTCTGCTGCGATTGGATGTTCTGGGAATTGCAGTCCATTGCACGTAGCTCCAGGCTGAGGGTTGTAGACGCCATTATGACCTGGGATTTTATGTCGTGACAGAGTTTGTACAGTTTTAATTTCGCTGGCGTTTTGCTTCATCATTGAACTCCGATTAATTGGACTCTATGGAAGGAGAATCGATGTCGGACATCGGATAGATATATAAACGTTCAAGGTAATATAACAAAAGAAGAATTAATGTTCGCTCTTCGCGTCCAAATAAAATCATACAGTTTGAATAGTATTCAAACTTATAAATTGAAGGAAATTCATAGAGACCAAAATTCAAATGAATTCATAATTTGATTTATATAAGGACTTCTTTCTTTTACCCAAATAATGAGTCTTACAGGAGTAGGGCTAGTTTTTGCCCAAAGACAAGTTATAACCAGAAAAGCTATGTTAGTTTTTTTTTTTTTTTTTTTTTTCAAAAAAATTCCCTATGCATAATTACAGCTTTATTGCCAAAAATAATGATAGTTATAACAAAACAAAAATAATAATAACTACGACAGCTTCTAATGGAACACTTTAATTTTGCAGCCAAAAATATATACCTGTTGATGAGAGACACCATATATTTCTTTCTTTCTATATTTTATGACACCTTATTTTTTAAAACATAGTTTTTTCTTACTGTATATTTTATGACTTTAATTATTTATTCTATACCATTTATTTCCTCTTACCAAAGATTTAGGATCTATTTTGACGTAAAGAGGAGATCCTATGTTACATAAAACCTATTCTGTAAAAACAAGAGGTAAGCCTATTGTGACATAAAAAGTAAAACTCTATATCAATACTAAAATCTATTTTGATGTCCTAATTACCAAATAAAGGAAAGTATTTGTATTAGTTAAATTTATATATTTTAAGTTTAAAAGTAGATAATTACATATAATTATAAAAATAAAAAAACAAACTTGTCTATTGCAAGGTCCTTCAATTAAGGACAAAAAGTTCAAACAACATTTCTAAAAACCTTCACACATAAATATACATATACTTCCTAAAAAATAGATCTTTTAATCTATGTTATAAAATAAAAAGAGAAATGAAATTAAAAAAAACTATGCACGGCAAAAATTTACCTCTGGCAAGTAAAAAAATCTTATAATATAGGTAGGAAAGATATTATGCTGATCTAGAACAGTGAAATTGTAAAAAATATTATAGGAATAAATATAAGAAAGTAATTAATAAACTATTTTAACCATGATTATAGCTTTGTTTTAGTTAATTAAACTTCAACCATTAATTTTAAATGTCTCTTCAATCCCAATAAGTTGAAAAAAATAAAGAGAAAGAAAATGGAGAGGAACCAGATCCAACAATATTTATTAGCAACTTAAAGCACATCCTAAAAAATAATAAATAATAGGATTATTTTACTATATTACCCTCTAAATATAATAAATTTATTGCTTTAAAAAATATTTTGCATAATGAATACTATTTAATAACAAAGGTAAAAATAGATACAAAATAATTAATGATCCATTAATCTTCAAACTGAATAGATATCAAATATTTATTTATAATATGAACATGAAAATGAACGGAATGAGTCCATAGTAATGGCGTGAAGCAAGACAAATAAAAGAGGTAGAGAACAGCGCGCCCCGGGGAGAGAGGGGTTGTCGTGTGTTCCAACCAAAAAGGTAATTGTCACAACAGTAAAATAAATAAATAAATGGGGAGAATGTTAATAAGTTGCCCCACTTGTCAAATAATTACATGCTCGTCACATGACTAGTAATACTTGTGCGAGACACAACACAATTTCTCCTCAAGACACAGGATGATGCACGGAAAAAATATGCAGCTCAGCCCTCAATCAGTCTTGAGACTCCTTGAGTTGAAAACAGAAATAAGCTCTCTTTGCCACTACCATCATCGAATACATATAAGTTTCATACTTCCCTGCTTTATAAAAATAGCGATTGTTCCTTTGTGGTTCAAGTAGAGTGGCACTTTAAACATAGAACCACCATACCAAGATAAAGTAGGAATTATGCACAAAAAAGGCTTCAGAATGTTCATGGTCTTGTCACCTTCAGAGCAACCACCATTGCAGACTCAACATGCAACAGAAAGGTGCTTGCCTAGGA
Source organism: Withania somnifera (assembly GCA_039654485.1). NCBI lineage: Eukaryota > Viridiplantae > Streptophyta > Magnoliopsida > Solanales > Solanaceae > Withania > Withania somnifera. The sequence goes on along the minus strand of JBDJHY010000008.1, from coordinate 1,807,392 downwards.
GGAAAACTCCAAAATTTAAGGACATGTGACGCAACAGAAGGTGAAGACACAGAGAAATGTTTGGATCTCTTTTGACACTCAAAATAAACCTTCACAAATTCCACTGTCGGGAATTGCTCCCACTGATATACGGAGTTGTATTACTCAAATGAGATCAAAGGGAACCAGACACTCTGCAAACTAATCATATTAGAACTGAGACAGGGGAAGCCATCCTGAATGCTATCGTCCTTGAACTTAATGTAGATTCAGCTTGATATTAACCTACTGCATCAGTGTTCTTTTGTTTATACTCGGGTGATAGCATGCTTCCTTATATGATTCAGCAAAGATATTCAAAATTCAAATTACCCGCAGAGAGCAACCATTTGCTAATGGGCTTCCAAACAGCTTGGTTAAATGGGCTTGAGCTGATGGTTCAAAGTGATCAACCACTAAGGAGAATGATGTAAACATAAGTTTGTTTAGCAACCAGATAAAAGGAAAAGAACTTAACCTCAGATGCCATTTGAGAAATTACTTACTACCATGGCTCCTTCCTTAGATAATGGCCCCACCCCTCTAATACCAGCCAGATTACAGAATAAGACATCTGTGAAGTGCCAATACGAGCCAAAGGAATAAGGAGCTGAAGAACAACTCCTCCGACTTCAATATGGAAATTACCTAAGGTGTAAAGCTACGAGGGGAAAAACTGCAAGTGCTCCTACTAAACCATAATCACACCCCCAAGTAGATGGACTTCGTGTCTTGCTCAGCCATTGTATACTTGACGCCTTACCCTTCAACTACGAAAACTGAAAACAAAATTATATGACATTACAATTAATGTTAAAGAGGTCTGACAGCTTCCTAAAGATTCCTTTATTTATCAATGTCCATGGCATATAGCTAACTTCTGTTGTTTCACTGCATAGAACTTTTTAACTAGTCAAATAATAAAGAATAGGTCAACGTATGAGTCAGTACCTTCCAAATTATACCCCAGGCAAAATACTGCTACCAGAAAATCTGCAGATAAAATATCTAAACCAAAGACAAGAAGACTGAACTGACTTTGCTGCAAATAATTTCCAAATAACATTATCATCAATTTCTTTGTTTCTACTTCATTATTTTTCTTTAGGCGAATACGGGGAGGTGATAGTAAATCAAGCTACATTATATGTACACAATGAAAGGCGCATGAGAAATCATTTCAAAGAAAAAGCTACTGAACTTCTCCATCCTCACCAAATTCCCAATCGTTGTGATCCCCATAACCACCATCCCTATGAGAATCACTCCAATGATCTCGCTTTTGTTTCTTATACGGGCCCTCCGCATTAGCTACAGAACTCCAGACGTGCTGATCCATCTATTACATCAAAAGCTCTATACATTAGAAAGATTCAGAGTTACCAAAAGGAACAATGTGTCTGATCGTCAAATATTTTTAATGATAATATCAGACCTTATTTGGTTTCTTATGATCACTGTCATTTCTGTAAGAACTTCTTGAATGATCTTTCTCATTTTCATAGTCATCAAAGGAACTCATATGCCGCTTGTGATGTTTCTTATTTCTGTCACTTCCTGGCCTTTTGATCTCCTCGAAACTGTATGTCTCAGCCTTGTCGCTGTCAGTACCATCTTTCTTGGTTCTTTCTCTCTCTTTCCTGCTTTTATCCCCTCTGTCTTTGTCCCTTCTATGTTTTTCCTTCTTCTTTTCTCTATCTTTTCTTTCCTTCTCTTTCCTTGCCTGCAGATTGAAATTTGAAAATTCAGAGCCAGTGAACTTCAACTGAATACAGAGTTCCTTTTTTTAAGCTATTAGTTAAGAATAGTGCTTTCCACATTTGCCAACAAATGCCTCTTTCGGGAATGATGGGAGCTTCCAATCTTTACAAGATTCAAGAAAAGAACTGAGTGCGACAGATAGTGCCAAACCCAAAGGTCTTAACCATTGTATTTACATAATTCAGATAATATAAATTACATTAATTATTCCTCATATTTACCAGTATTGCCTCACCATCAGCTATATTAATTTTCCATTAGGTAACACTATAGGAAGCCCAAAATCTTGTCCCATATTTAACATTATTGACTCACGCCATCAGCTATATTAATTTCTATTAATAACTATAGCAAGCCCAAACATCTTTGAAAGCATTGTATTTGTAAATCAAAATCTTATGGTTCAACAAGAGTGAGTTTTAAGCTTTAAGAAGAAATAGAAGCCGAACCATATCAACCAAAATCCCACCCACATCACATCTACTAACCCCATCTGAAAGTAGCAGGAGAATAAGCGTTTGTAGTAACTCAAGTACCTTATCCTCTTGACGCTTCCGCTCCTTCTCTTTTGCCTTTTCTTTTAGTTCATTAACAAATTTGTCAAATATTTCCAGCAGCAAGCTCTCATCACCAGTTATTCTGTAAATAATAATAGCAAAGAAATCCACATCCAGTGTCACGGCATAATGAGAATTGTGAGATTATGAATCAAAAAGTACATATCAAAGAGCATTTCATTTATAGCAAAAGAGGCTACACGAATTAAAACTGGAGATTTAGCAGCATACTTCATCAGAAGCTTGAAACAATCAAAAATATCAGAAACTAATAAACTAGCAACTGCTAGAGCGATTAAACACCCAGTTGTTAGAACAACTAATAATTGATACGAACCCATTCCTTTAACAGTAAAAGTGACTTAGCGAAATGGTAATTCATGCTTGTACTATAAAAGACATGGAGACCTTAGAGTAACTAGTAAAGTTACTACAATGTGACCAGGAGGTTACGGATTTAAGCCGGAAAACAGCTTCTTGCAAAAAAAAAAAAAAAAGGTAAATTGTGGTTCGGTCCTTCCCCGGAACCCGTGCATAGCGGGAGCTTTAGTGCACCGTGCTGTCCTTTTTTACTATAAAAGACACAACCTACTTAAACATTGAGGAATATAAAGCACCAAACTATTCATCACACTATTATTCCAAGGTACTTTCTAGAAGTATGTGAAATACTAAGCTTATAGTATTGGAGTTGGTCCTTGAAAATAATATCAATTATCAGTTTCCAAAGATATGATCCTTTCGTGATTGCTAATTCTAGATCAAGAGAAGAAAAAGTAGCTCCTTGCCTATCTCCGAAGAGGGATTTGCAGTCCTCCCATTTCGACGATGCAGTAATTTCCTGAAACCACAGCAGAAAACAGATTATGGTTTAAAGGAAAATATCATGGTATCCCATCCATTGCAATGTGTGAGACTGTAAACTGTTTACTAAACCTTTGATGCATGAATAAGTTCATAGAACTCATGTCCCACACGTTTACGCCTTTTAGCTTCTTTTTCTTCTCTCTCCCTGGCCCTTTCCAGTAACTCTTCAAAAACTAACTATTCAGATGAAATGTGCAAATTCAGTACTCAATAACCCAGAAAGCCAAAAAGCATAAAATAAAGTTTAGAAAGGAAGCATGGTAGTAGATTCGGCATAATCCATGTATATCCTCTTATTCCTCCTTTTGGAAGGCAACGGGTGTACAATGTAAACACTGGAGTACCCTTAAATCTGGTCAAGGGTGCTCGAACTTTAAAGAAGTCAATTACTTTTTTTTTGTTCAACCATTGCATATAAATTTTGAATCACACTAAGCAGTAGTTAGTAAACGATAAGGGTAGCCCAGTGCACTAAGCTCCCGCTATACGCGGGGTTCGAGGAAGGGCCCGACCACAAGGATTTATTGTGCGCAGCCTTAACTTGCATTTCTGCCAAAGGCTGTATCCAAGGCTCAAACCCGTAACCTCCTAGTCACATGGCAGCAACTTTACCAGTTACTCCAAGGCTCCCCTTCAGTTAGTAAACCAGAAGAACACTTAAAATAAGATTACATTCTTATTAATCAGAACCAACATTAAAAAAATAAAATAATACTAATAAAAGTACCATTGGAATATATCATCACATTTGTTGTCGAAGAGTAAAAGGCTAGAAGTTTTCAATTTTCTTTCAATATCTTTCATCAAAACCTACTTGCTAACCGACACGCAAGTCTTCTATTAATCCATTACAAGGAGATCCAAAAGTTTATATGGTATGGTTGATATTAAGACTAACCCACAGCTAAATATCTAGGAGTTTCCAATTTAGCTTTCACAAACTGACCAACTTCCAATGAAACATAGCATGGAAGTACTACTTATGCTTTAGCACTCAATCCACTCGACTCATGCAGAATATGTCCCAAAAATTAGAAAAAAGGGGGGAAAATATCTAGAAATCCATTTAGTGACTGGTGTTCTTTAATTTAGTGACGTGTATTTTAATTTCACAATACATTTAATTCCAGCATCGATATGAAAGAGTATACAGTGCTTGGCCATAATTAGACCTTTAAGTTGGTATCTGAGATTGGTGGAGAGCTAATATCCTTTGCAATTGCAACCTTAAAATCTTCAAACGTCCAGGCTGATGTCAGTCCAATCTGAAAGCAAAGTCGGCTCGAAAAAAGTTAGATACTAATCAAACCAACAGAGGTTAAAAATGAACAGTGATGTTTACCTCGGCCATCCTCACTGCATCTTTAATGTGTGACTTGTCATCAAGATACTGAAGCAACATACAAGTACCACAAATTCGCAATACTATATTAGTAACAAAGTAGAATACTAAATGAGTGTTGTCTATGCATTTTGACTTAGTATGAAGTATATAAATTATAGGCAGGGTGATGGGGACAGTATTCTTTCATGAATAACAATGTTTCTCCCTTTGTTCAAAGTAAGTCATCTACAATATCAGAAGGCAGTTGACACATAAACTTGATTGCATCAATCAGATTAAGCTGAAGGATCAATCAAGCACCACTCTTTGAATAATAGCAAAAAAAACAAAACCACTTGCTACAAATAAGATCTTGTTGTTGCATCGAAAGAGATAAATGTTAGACTAATCTGGAGTTGCAGAGTATCTCTGTTAACAGCCTTTCATGATATATACTTTTTTTTGAGATAATCATTGTATATACTACATAAGAGTCATTTATGCACACAGACAGTAATACAAACTTTAAATATAGAAGTTGGCATCTTTATCTTAAAAGAAAAGAAAAGGATGTCAGCATCTGATTTTATGTTGGACTCTCACCAGCCCACCGCAATAGCCTAACTCAAGAAAACATAACCAAATTCAATCATTGAAAGCCCCCTCTTTCATCAACTTCAATTCTTTTCAGAAGGAGCAGAAGATGAAACAATAAATCGTTAAGTCAGTTGCAAGTGTCTATTACACAGAAAAGAATCATAGAGAGGGAGATGCAACTTTATACTTTAAATTTAGAGAAGCACAGATGCTTTAAGGCACTTTTCTGAGGCTATTTTTTCTAGCCTTACTTCCAGTTCATTTCAAGTACCTCTTCAGGGGGGAGGAAGAATTCAGGCAATGAGTAAATTTAGTTCAGTTAAGATGTTGACGACAATATATTTTGTGTTTGGTTTTAAGTCTCACGATATAATCGGAAGTGAAACCAAAGCCGGGGGGTCATACGATGGACGGAATGTGGCCGAACCTTAAACAGAAGAACTACTTTTAGCCGGTAGACAATGGTGTGGCTCTGTGACTTTAAAGGAGGCCTCAAAAGTTGAAAGAAACTACGTGAAAACATGGAAATTTCATAATCACTTTTCAGAATTCTTCTGCTCGAGAAACTATTACAAACAAAGATGTAATATACCATTATCAGCATTCAAGGAAGGAGATCAGTTATTATTGTCCCTGAAATGGCATTGGGTTAGCTAAATAGAAAGAAGCATTAATTACAAAGCCCAGAATACAGTTAATACAGAGAAAGGTCTTTTTAGCTCGGATACTGTCAGAAGGAATAAAAATACACATCCAGAGATATGAATGAATCTATCGTAAAAGAAAAAGGAGGTATTATATGCATCTCCGGACAAATCGGTCAGACTCAATGAACTTCAGGAGCATGGTTGGCAGTCTTCCTGAAGGAATGTGTGATATTCCTACACTTGTTATTTCGTAATGCAAGTATGCCATAGATATTCTTGAGGAGAAAGGAATGATGAGATGTAGATCATTGACACTCCTATAAATCTTAATGCTTAACTCCTAGGGGACAGGAGGAGACGTTGGCAAGTTGGAGAGTTGAATTATCCCATAGTGACTAGGCCTGACATTTCTTATTCTGTTAATGTTGAAAGTCACTTTATTGGATTCTCCCTATAATAGCCAATGGGATGTAATTGTCCGCATTCTAAAATATATAGAGTTAGTTTCAAGTAAAGTAGTCTTTGAGGATCAACGCCATGAGCAGATCGTTATATATATAGATGTTGATTGGGCAGAATCACCTTCCGATAGACGTTCTACATTTATATATTGTGTGTTAGTTGGAGGTAATTTGGTGTTCTGAAAGAGCAAGAAACGTGTATGTGGTTGCTCGATCTAGTGTAGAAGCAAAACACTGAACAATGGATTTAGCAACTTGTGAGCTAGTGTGGATTAAACAATCACTTAGTTCAGTCATCTGGAATTTGTTAGTGATAATGAAGCAGCCCTTCATATCACATCAAATGTCGTACTTCATGAAAGGACTAAACACATTGAGAGTGACTGTCACGTTGTCAGAGAAAAGATACTCTTCCAAAATATTGCCACAAAATTCGTGTAAGTCAAGTGATCAATTTGCAAATATTTTCACCAGGTCCCTTGGTAGTTACGTCTGTAACAAGCTCGGTACATATGACTCGTATGCACCAGCTAGAGGAGTGTTAAAGAAAGAATAGAATAAGAATGAGATTTGTGTATATTATCATACATGAAAAAGGAATGGAATATAGTATCTATAAATATGGCACACTGGATTAATGTAGATACACAATTCAATAATATTTTTCTCAATAAGATCCACTCTTTAACATGGTACCAGAGCCATGTCAATCTCAATTATTTGCTCACTCAATGTTGGAGCCCCATATTGTATTTCCCACGTTCCAATTAGCAAAGTCTGGGTGTGCGTGGGAGTTAAGATTCTCACATCAGATATGGGATGGGTAATTCATTTCCTTATATGATTTATATAATCCCC
>JBDJHY010000008.1:1775754-1798707 GCA_039654485.1 Withania somnifera | reverse complement strand
AGTTCTTCCACATAATCTTCAAAAAGGTCCTCACGGTCTTTAGCTCGCTCAACAGCTTTAAAACGTTCATCATTTTCGAATATGGAGATCGCCTTGCTGAATAATCAATAGCAGATAGTGGATCAAATGGAACTTACAGAAATAATGGAGCAACTTCAAGGTACAAAAATATACAAAGAAAGACCAAGATTAGAAAACAAGCAGCAGACACAACTTAGCAATACAAATGAAAGACAAACCTCCATCTTGAGGATGATGACAGCTCCTTGCAATCCTGTAAGATTGAGAATAGCAGAGATTGTTGTGAAAATATCATTTTTTCTTATGAACAAGTGAAAATTGCAGAGTCTCTTACACATTATGACATTTACCTCTAACATTATCCTGAAATCTTCCCGAGCTTTTTTCTGTTTAACACGTCTCTCTTCAGCTTCCAGTTTTTTCTTTTGGCTCAGATACTGGAAAAGAACACAGAACTTACATAATAGCTATAGACTAAGATTTGCTGAAACATTGAAGCAGCAATTAACCCATTGCAAATATTTGTCATGTAGCAAAAAGAGCAAATTGAAAAGGGAAATTTTCTATCAACTACATCATCATTGAATGCCTACTCGGAGCAATACCTCATTAAAGGCTTGCTTCCGCTCACCAAGGGATTTCAGAGCACCATATCTTCGATCACTGATTATTGCTCTCATGGCCTAACAAATACAATTCATGTCAAATTATCTTCCTTAATTGCAGCATGCACAACACAAGCAAGCAATAAACCTGATCCCATGTGCAGTCAGTCCCTATATTTGCAGATTCCAAGAGAGTTTTGAATGCACTCTTTGCCTCCTAAATTTAGCAAAAACAAGAGTTGTAAACAGTGTGAAGGATATCATAACAAGCAATTTAAGCAATAAGCCAAGGCAATAGAATCAGGTACTTGAAATAGGAGTAAGATTTGGAGAACATATACTAAAAGAGGCAAATAAGCAATAATCAATTAATACCGCTTTGCTCTCATAAACTAATGGTCCCGGATCGACTGATTTCTCTTCTGATAGAGTAGCACTTCCTATTTCAGCTATTGCAGCATCTTTCTTAACTTCCTGCATTTCAGGCACAACATCAATCACAATGTACAATAGAGAACCTCATCGGAGCATAACCTTCACCTGTTAGCAGTTGGCTAACAACTGCACCACAGAATTGTTGGATCAGTATCCAGCATATTAGCTAACAAAAGCTTTCTTAGTGTTGTAACCAGTAGTAATTAACTAATCATGTAAGTATTTCAAAAGGGAAAAGTACCTCTCTACTCTCCGGAGGATCTCCATCGTCATACACTACTGCATCTTGAGCAGAAGTAGCCTCAGAACTACTGCAAAAATTGAATTCCAAATATGATAGCAGCAAAAGCCAGAGACAAATTTAGAACAAATAAATCTGAAAGCATACACTGGTGTCGCAACAGAATTTTCCAAGGTTACTGCTATTCCAATTTTCTCTGAATTAGCAACAGCTGGCGAAGCAGGTTCTGAAGAATTCTGCATTTCGACTGCGTCGATCATTGGAGAAGAAACCTTGCCAGATAAACTTGATGATTCTGGAGCCACAATAGTTGGTAAGTTAGCAACTGGTGACACAGCAAGTGTGCTTGACATAGCTCCTTGTGCCGGAACTAATGAACCATCTGCACCCGGGGATGATGTTTTAACATCAGAAATGGATCCAAGGTCAGAGGCGTGCGAAATAATGTCCTTTTCACGAGCCAACTGAGAATGTACAAGTAATTAGATTTTATGAGAAATAGAGTATCCAAGAAAACAGAACATTGTCCCTTCTTATCATGCTAGCAACTGTGAATGTACACAAGAAATAGCTTTTATGAAAAACAGAATATCCCAGAGAACAGAATATTGGTCCTTCTTGTCATGCTATTTAAAGCAAGGAACAACCCATATCGGATTTAAAATCTAAAATCACCTTGACTTCATCAGGCATTTTCCATTTTGACTTTCTAGTAACCTTGTTGTAGTAATACCTGCAGAAAATAATCAAAGCAATCAGCACTATGCGTAAATAACACACAAAAGTACCCACTGAAGAACAATTTGGAAAGAGAACTAAAAAATATATAAGTTGCACACCTTCTTCCTTCAGGACTTGTAAATTCTCTCCAGTCAGTTGATGCATCTGCCCTCTGTCCTCAATGAAAACAGCATGAAAGCACTTTAAGTCAAAAAGCTGAACATAAACAGTATCTCAGGAGTAGAAATCAGTAACTTCCAGCAGTACAATCCAGGATGGAAGTGTTGGAATGTTAATATGTATAATGCCCCACATGGAAAAGGAATACCATGTACTATGTAGAATATAACTAATAAAAAGGGCTCAGCGTAATGACATAAATACACATCTTAATAATATTTTCCAGTGCTTTTCTAAATCAGTAATAATATTTTTCGGCGCTTTCTCACGTGGTATCAGTGCCTTATTGGGAAAATATACTTGTGCAAAATACCAGTTTCTTTCAGGATAAAAAATTTCAGTCACTGTGCAATTTTCCGATGACCTAAGTGGCTGTCCGCATCAATACCACTTACTACTGGTCTTTTCCAAAAACTAATAATACCACGAGATTCAGAAAGCTTCGGTGACCAAATCCCAAAAAGCAGTTCCGACAGAACGCCATCCACACACCCTCTGAGCTCCAACGCTGATGGCGTGTTTGACACGTGCCGGTGCGTAATGCATGTTCCTATCACATTTGAGCTGTATTTTTCCTTGTGGGTTGCCCAGTCATTCCGATACAACCTCTCCACTTTTTTGCAGATTTTGATGGTCAACACCCTAATTCGGCCAAACAGATTCATCCATAAAGACATGTTTTTCAACTTGACGAAAAATTCAGCACTTTATACACTAACGACATCTAGTTTTTATGATGTGTTATCTCGAACAACAAAATTTAAGAAACAGAAATTGAATATGTCTACTTCGGAGAAGTACAGGCAGTCATGGAGAAATTTGAAGAATAGTAATTGCTAGTGTTCGAAAACAACAGAAGCAACGGCAGACAATGTTTCTAGTTCTTACACTTGTTGGACTTCCGGACAGCCTTAATTCGTGCCTGAACTGATCTAGGCTAGTCCCACAGTCCCTGAAATTGAAGAACTATTCTCTCGATTACTTCACAATGACGCATCATCCAGCCACACAGTGATCTCATCACCAACCATTGACTCCTTTGTTCTCGTATCTCAAATACCAGAAAATCGAACATCCCCATCTATGGAGAATCAACAAGGAAGAGGTTGAGTAGGAAGATTTTGACCCAAGTGTAGTTATTATAATATGCTTGGATACACTCGTGCAGTATGCTATTCTCTAAAACGTAGACCACCCAAGAATGCTAATGTTGCTCAGACTGACACCGCAGGTAATTAAGGGTTTTATTTATCTGAATGGGAATATAATGAATTCCTCCCATATTGAACAAGTAAGTTGGCATCCCCGCAAGTGGCCCAAGTTGCTCAATCTAGTACTTCTATTGCTAGTAATTTTTTGCTTGTATTTCACATTCTAATACCCTTGGACTGTGGGTCATGGACTTCAGCATTTCTAATCATATTTCTCGTAACAAATCACTTTTGTCAAATATTTATTTATTCACTGTCACTTCCTAGTGTTACTTTAGCCAATGGGATCCAAACAAAAGCAAAAGGTATTGAACAAATTAATTCTTTATCCTATCACATTAAACTTGGTTCTTATTGTCACTAGTTGTCCTTTTAATCTTGCATCGGTCAGTCGTTTGACTCCGTCTTAAACTGACCCATAAATTTCTCACTTTTGTTATGAAGGACAACAGTACAAGACAGACGATTGGCACAAGGCATGAATCACATGGCTTTCACTACCTTACCTCTCCTAATTCCTCCACAACATGTCCAGTGACAAATCCTCGAAACTTAATTTACAATATTGAAGCTACAGAAGATGCTAGTTTCCTAATCTATCATCATTAAATTGAAAGTTGCATCAACTTAAGAAACACATCCACACGACCTTTCCACGCAGTGTTGCAAGTCATGCTAAGTTTGCTTTTTCATTAGGTCATTATGATTGGAGTCCTAATAGAGCCGATTCAACCTTGTGATTCTGTTACTCCCTGTCTCCCATTGCCCTATATTATGTGGCATTGTTTGACTTAACACGTTGTTTAAGAAAAAAAAGGGTTAAAGATTGTGACTTAAAACAATCCTTGCATTTGTTGTTATCGTATAGTTTAGTTTTTCTTATTGCTTATTGTTTTTTTTCTCTCATTATGCCTTCCAAGTATATTATGCGTTTCTTATATTTTTAAATTTTACAGTTTAGATTTTATTTTATATTTTATGTTTTGTATATGGTACTATCTTGAGCTGAGGATCTTCCAAAAACAGCCTCTGTATTTGATCTAAGTGGTAGTATGGACTGCATGCATTCTACCCTCCCCAAACCCCACAATGTGTGAGAATATACTGGGTATGTTATTGTTGTTGTTGGATATTTGTGTGGCTGCAAATCATTTTAGTTTTTTATAACCGTGGAGTTCGGCAGCTTTCACGCACCTCGATTAGATCCATGGGATACCTGCCAACTCCCATCCGCAACAGGCATCAGATTACTCTGTTTTTTGTCACTTCATGTTTTTTGTCTCCGCTGGGGTTTGCCTTAGAACCCACGGTTCTTTCAACTCACTTCATTGACCACAAGGACACACCTTGAGTGCAATCATTTTATTTTATTAAGGGAAAAGGAGGAATTTTATACTTAAATTGTTTATAGTAAGGTGACATTCTACCCGGACAATCTAAAAAATAAAGGACGCCACATAAAATGTGACGGAAAGAGTATTTTGTTAGTTTCATTGATGCTTATCCAAGATGTATTCGAATTTTCATAACAAGATTGTTTTGAGTAGTTTTCTATATTCAAAAGCTTTTGTGCTTAAATACAAAAGCAATTGTGTGTTGTTGTTAGTACTTCTCTTACAAATAGAACCAAAGAAAATACCCTCCAAATTTAAATATTTTATGACTCGCCAAGGAATTATTCATAGGACAACTTGTACATAACCCCCTTCCCCAACCAGAATAGGGTGGCAGAGAGAGAATAGCCACCTCCTTGAAACTGCTCATACTCTTCTCATTAAGTCATGTGTTCAGTTGCATTTGAGAACAATGTAGTTCTCACATCTTACATTCATTAATTGAATTATCTCATTTGCCATTCAGAATCAAATTTTTTTATTCAGTATTTTTTCCTAAGTCATCTCTATACTCTTTTGTCCTTGTATCTTTGGAAGCACAAGTTTTGTTCACAACTTTCTTCCGATAACTATGGTATCTGAGCTAGCTTGACGCACCTCAACTAATTCACGAGATACTTGCTACCTCGCACCAGCAACGAGTACCAACTAATTTGGTCCATAAGGCTCAGACTGATGGCAAGAAATGACCTTGTTTTTTATCTCGCTGAAATTTGAACCTAAGAATCATGGTCCTTCCACTTGACCACTAAGCCACACCTCAGGATACCTGTTTTGTTTATAACTTAGCTGCTGAAAAGATAAATTAGTCCCTCGTACTCTCAAATACCCTATCTTGGTTATTCTCAAGCTCAACGGGAATATCATCCCACCCACCTGATATCCGTCAATACCTTAAGTCAGCTAATGTCAATAAGTTAGTATCTAACTTAACATCTTATTCTAATCATTTTGATATCTATGAGGTGTAACCTATATAGACTTTAGAGAAATCTACCGTTACTTCTATATCTCAGGCCATCACCCGACTATCATCATCATTCACATCTAGCATTCAGTTCAGATAATTCACGTCCTACGCCAGACCCTGCACCTACTACAGACTTTCTTATTCTAGTAAGTTATATGAAAAAATGGTTAGTGAGAGAAGCTCTTTCTTCTCTCTAGAATCTAGGAAGAGGGAGAAATGTCTTTCAAAGAAGCCTTAGCATGACCTTCTCTAAATTTAGGGGTAAATGTCAGAAGAAAGAGCCTTTGAAAGAACCCAACTTCACACTATCGAAGGACAACATTTTGAAAAGAGTTTGATTGGCTCCTTCATAAATGGGTGGTTCTTCGTAGGCAATTAGGAGTTGGGCAGCCGAGGAGAGGATGTAGCAAATGAATGAAGATTACAAAGTTGAATGAAACTCAATTCTTATTTCATTTTGTGGATGAAGAACAACTTGGAAGGTTCTCCGTGAAGGCAAATGGTGGTTTGGCAACTACTTTATGCAACTAGAGAGATGGTTGGGGCATGAAGGTTGTGGTGACCCACGCTTTGAAGGGGACTTGGTGGTGGTTAATCACATAGGGCTTCCCGTGCATATTTGGTGTTTTAACCTCTTTAGAAAGATCTAAGATCGTTGTGGGGGATTTGTAAATGTGATGCGTAGTTTGCACGATATGTCAAGGGTTAAAATTTTGGTGGCAAAGGGGGTAAAATTCTTGTTTTGATAAGGTAGATAATGGTGAAATGTAGTATAGAGTTTGGGAGCCAATGAGGCAGGAAACCATGGGAAAGCCAACAGATATGGTGAAGAAAAAAGGGAGAGTAGTTTTTTTAAAACTTGAAAAGGAAAAACCCTAATCGACATTCCTACCCCTGGTAAATGAAAAATAATGGAGAAAGTGAAACGATTAAATAATACAAAAGAATTGAATCATAATTCCTTTAGTGAACCGGTTGGTTCTTTTTCTCATATGCATCGTGGTTCTCATCATCCCAGATGCCTGACACCGGAGAACAATTCCATGCCTCCGAAATCTTTTTTTATAATGTAACATTGTGTATATTAACTAAAATCATAATATCAAGGCTCGGATCTAAGTAAAAAGCCTTGCACTGCTGATGGGCTCTCTATTTCTGGCTTGGAGGGACAGCAACAAAAAAGTTTCCATCTTAGCACTACTGTCAGCCGATTGGAATCACTATTCTGGCAACATAGATATCGAGTTTTTAGGATCGGGCACTTGTCTTTTGGGATGGAATAGGGTTCCTGGGCCACCAACAACGTCGGCCTATGCTTTTCCGACTAGTTCCAGGATCGAAGGAAATTTGATAGTTTTGTCGGAACCGAAAAGTGATAAATATGTTTTAGTGCCTATTCAACACCAATAGCGGTAGAAGAGGAAGAACATGAAGTCTGTTTTCAAATTCGAGAATAAGTGGTTAAGAGTGGATGATTTCACAATAGATTTGGGGGGGGGGGGGGTTGTTGGGAGCAATTATATGGTGACGGTAGGCTTTCTTTTAGGTTTACCAAAAAGCTAAGTTTGCTCAAGAAAGACTCAAAGTTGTGGAATAAAAAAGTGTTTCGTAAGGAAAAGGTGAAGATAAGGGAGATAATGTTGGATATGGGGAGTTAGAAGGGTAGAATAGAGGAGTTAGAAGACAGGGAGAAGGAAAGGAAAGTGGGGTTAGGAGAGCTAGAAAAGTTGTCTTTGCTTATGAAATTAGTTGGAAACAAAACTCAAGGGCATTATAGATGAAGGAAGGGGATTTAAATGCTAAATTATTCGACAGGGTAGTCTTCACTAATGGGAGGTATTTCATAGCGTCGATGGAGGTTAATAGGGTAGTGCATATAGGATAGGGGAGGGGAGGGGAGGTAAAAAGAGTAATTGTAGCTTATACAAGCATTTGTTCGAGGCAGGGGTAGACTGGAGGCCTAAGTTTGGGGGAAGGGTTAGGGTTCAGTCATATTGGTGGAAGAAGTGAGTAGCTAGAGAGGGCAATCAAGGAGGAGGTAAATAGGGTGGTAGAGGGTTGTGGTTGACAAAGCTCTGGCCCTTGATGGTTTCTTTTTGGCATTTTTCCGGCACTACTGGAGTATGATCAAATCTGATATGATGGACTTTATCGTAGAGTTCCAAGAGAGGTGAATACCAAAAGAGTTTGAATGCTTCATTTGTTGCCATTATTCGTGCATGAATGATTACAGACCCGTTAGTCTAGTACGAAGCATTTATAAGATAATCTCTAAAATGCTTTCTATTAGACTTAACAAGGCGTTGGATGAAATTGTGTCTACTTCACAAAATGCTTTCGTGGAGGGTAGACATTTTGTACGCAGCTCTGGTGGCAAATAAAGTGGTGGTTCCACAGCGAAGATAATACTCGAAAAGGGACTACGAGTCACTTTCTTTGAGCAATATTCTATTTCAAGGAGAAAGCAGGGTATCAGGTGTATTCTGCGAGCTTGACCTCGAGTTCGCATGTAAACTGGAGTTCCACAAATTTCATCATGATTTAGATGAGATCTGGTGAAAAATAGAGAAGATGGATCAAATTTTGCATTTTTTTTAGTAGGATATTCAATTTTAGTGAATAGTCCATATGGTTTCTTTGGGAGCTCGAAGGGCCTGAGACAAAAGGATCCTCCATCTCTGAGTTGGTTTTCTAGTTATGGAAGCTTCGAGTAAAATGATGGTCAAAATTGTCACCAAAGGGACTTAATACAACGACTTGGGGTGTTGGAACAGTACTGGTTTCCCACTTATTATTTGCAGATGATATCTTGGTTTGTTGTGATGTAGATTCGGATCAACTAGATCACTTAGTCTAAGTGCTTACTTGGTTCCAAGTAGTGTCGGGGCTCAAAGTGAACCTAAGAAAGTTTGTGATATTTCCTATCGTAGAGGTGGATGACATTGAGGTGCTCACTCAGGGTTTGAACTCTAGGGTGGGGACTCTAACTATCTTGGATTACCAGTAGGTGCTTCCAACCAGGAGGTTATGCTATGGAATCCAATTCTGCAAGGGGTTAAAAAGAGATTAAAAGGGTGGCAGAATAGATACTTTTCCAAAAACGAGAAAAAAATTCTTATCAAAAGCACCTTATCGAGTATTCCCACTTATTTCATGTCTCCATTTCAACTCTAACTTCGGTTACAACGCTGGAAAAGTTGCAAAGAAATTATCTTTCGGATGGAGCAGATGGAGCAAAAAAACTTCATTTGTTGCGGTGGAAGATTGTCACATCTCCTAAAAATTAAGGGGGTTTCGGAATCAATGATTTGACGATTTTTTACAAAGCTTTGTTACGCAAATGGCTATGAAGATACAAGATGCCGATACAAGCCTTTTGGAAAGGGGTGATAGTTGATAATGCATATATCTCATGTCACCTCTCTTGGAACTCTAAAGCCTTTCATTACATTTCTCCACTATGACATTTAGGTGTAGCTTGTGGAGAAATGTAATGCAGCACAGGATGATTTCAATGTATATATCTCATTCGAGGTTGGAAAAGGAAGGAGAGTTATGTTTTGAGACACGTGTTGTGGGATAACTTACTGAGAGATGATTTACAGAATTTGTATAAAATGTCTTGTAAGGAGAATTTAGTGTCCAGCAAATTAGGAAGGCACACGGCAAAGAGGTCTTTTGGGATTTAAGATTTTGTAGGAATTTCCACGAGTGGGAGGTGACCGAGTTGCAAAGATTGATGACCCTCCTTTATAGGAAAGTCAACCCAGTGGATAGACCTGATACTTTGTGGTGGGTTTTGGTATATAATGGAGTTCTCTTTGTTAAATTTTCTATGAGAAATTGCTCATCCAAGGAGGAGGATGTGTTTCACGTGCCGCAATATGGATATCGCATGTGCCGAGGAAGGTGTGTGTTTTCTCTAGGCCAATAGCTAGAGGGATGATATTGACAGCCGAAATTCTTAGAAAGCGAAAGGTTGTTTGTGTCGGTTAGTGTTACTTGTGTAAGGAGGCAGATGAAGAAGTGGATCATCTTCTCATTCGTTGTGCCTTTACCATGATATTATGGTGAGACATGCTTAGATGGTTCGGAACTTGTTGGGCAATAACAAAAACTGTGAAAGATTTGATGCTCTGATGGAGAAACCTCCATCGGGAAAAGGAAGAGATGACATAGTGCATGGAACTTGGTCCCCCTTATATTGATAGTGGGTTATTTAGAAAGAGAAAAATAGAAGAAGTTTTGAGGGGTAGAGTCGAGTTTTACACAAGTGAGGAATAGCCTCCGATCACTTATTTTCTTGCGGTGCACTCATAAAGTTCCTTATTGTATAGAAAATTGGGTGAATTTGGTATAGAAAATTGGGTGGATTTGGTAGAGAACCATATTTTGTAGATTCTTTATTTTTTGGTTCCCTTGTATACGGCCAGCCGGCCATGTTTAGGAATGAAATATTGTTATCTTATATGAAAAAAAAAGAACTTGTCTCATCCTAGTGGTATTTGAAGCTTCATCTATTTTTGAGTGTAAATTGGAGTAGTAGTTTATTTTCAATAAAAGAAGTGTTGTAGATATAGGTTTAGGCTAGGACGAGGCGGAGCTAAAACTATCCAAGGGTGATCAATTGAACATCGTTCGCCAAAAATTAAACCTAATAACTCATTGTTCCACTTCATTGACCACTAGGTCACATCTTGTGTGCAATCAGACAAACTATTTTTTTGCAAACCTCAATCTTACTTCGAGTTTCCTCTCTCCATCTCGCTAGAAAGTGATAACACATTACATTAATCAGAAAGTTGTCTGCAAAAAGATGGACCAAATATAATCATGCCATGTATATACTTAACGTATCTTTTAGAACAATAATCAGAAAGTTGTCTGCAAAAAGATGGACCAAATATAATCATGCCATGTATATACTTAACATATCTTTTAGAACAATAATGTTAAAATATAATATCTTTCATCACTACATTGAAAACTAAAAGGCAAATGCAAATTCCAAATGAAGACAACATATGTAGTAAAGATCAAACTTTAAAAAGATCTGCTCTCTAACCAAACTTTAGACAGAATTCATGGATGTTCAGGAAAGAAAAAGTGGTTCTATGAAGCTTCATACAAAGAACTGGGTTCATCTTTTTCTGTTGATAAGTACAAGAAACTGGATAAAACTAACCACAATTATCTGCAAACAAAACGAAAAACTAGATGACTAGTAACCTCACCTCCATTTCGGTCATCAGCTCTAGAGGTTTCTCCCAGCTAGAGATTCTTGTCCTTCTATTATAGTAGTATCTAAAAATCAATTCAAGAATTGTAAGAAAATAATTGGTTGAAGGAGTAAAAACATAGGAAATATAATAACATCAGAGGCCCTGATTGTCCTAGTGATCATCAAAAGATGCTGAAATTAGTAATACCTACTAGCATGAAGCCACATGTAATAGATGTATGATGATAGATAAATAGGGTTGAAATGAAGTTATTAGTAACTGTTAGAGGTGTATCAAGTTCTGCTGATTGTCAGATAGAATTGGTAGAGGTGAATGGCAGCTCGTGCGATGTCTTCTGCAAAGAAGAGGACTGGAACACAGCCCGTGCGATGTCTTCCAATTCTCATTTTCAATGTACAAGTCTTAATAGAATTCAAGAATCGCCTCTTTCACCTGATTTTTGTTCAATGATATCATTCCCCGCTTGTAGCCTATCAATATGGTTGTACCTTCTGCGAGAATTGGCCTTTTGAGAACATTTATAATTCCCAACTCCTTTCAGCCACAAGCATCTTGATTTTTACCACCAAGAAGTTTCTTCATCCTTCGCTAACCTCTATATCTCTAGCTTCAACTGCATTAAATTGTTCTTCTCCCCTTGAGTTTTCACTCTTCCTTCTGTTGACTGTTCGAAAATCAAGTGCTCCTCCATGGCTCTGTTGATTCTAGTGCTTCGTTTGCCAAATACCTCCTGATTCCAAGTGACTAGATCTTTCTTCAAGGATCTCAGCTGTTGAGGAAGTAAGAAATTGGGTGAGCATTAGCCACATAACCTTGCCACCATTGTTGGACCATGTCATGAAACCCATCTTGATTCAGCCATATGTTCTCGAACGGGAAGTAAGAAGGATCATTAGACCAATCACCACTCTCAAGTGCAATAGGTCTGTGATCAGAAAGAACTTTTGGTAAATTAACTACTTTTGGTAAAGCTAACAGCTTTACAGAGTCAAAATAATCACTCCATTCAGAGGATATCAAAAAATCTATCTATCCTGAAAGCCTGCACTGGTTTCCACATCTGGACCATGTGTAAAAGGCTCCCTGTAAAGGAAGATCAACTAAGCCGATGTCCTGAATAAAATCAGAGAAGCTTTTCACCGCCCTTGACCTCCTAATACAGTTAAAGCGTTCATTTTTTAATCTGCAGACATTAATGTCGCCTCCAACAACTCAACCTTCATTACAGAGACCCCGTTCAGCAGCCAACTCATTCCAAAGATCGACCCTTTCCAATTTGAGTGAGGTCCACACACAAACTGTGAAGCAAAATCTGAAATCCCCTAAAGCTCCTTCAAACATTGTTGTTAGGGTATGTTGTCCCCAATAAGAGTCAATACAAGTCCAATGCCTTTCGTCCCATAAAATAATAATGCCTCCCCTGGTACCGTTTGCCTTTAATTCAACCCAATCAACCCACCTTGATCCCCATAACTGTCTTGCAATAACTAGAGAGCAATTTTCAGTAGTTGTCTTCTGAAGGCACAAAATATCCCGTTTCCACTTCTGTAAGAGTGTTTCAATGGTATTTCTCTTGCTTAAATCATTGAGCTCCCTTATATTCCAACTAATAATTTTGACTTTCATTCAGAGAAAGCTTTATGGTACCTGCCCCTATCAGACCTTTCACCTTTGTCGTAATTGACAGTACATGCCAACTTCTTTGCAACAATTTTACCCTTATTCTTTGACTTTTTTCTTTCACTTCCCTTCCCTTTTTGCTGTTGTTTGTGACTGTCTTTTTGCTCCATTCCCAGGATCATATCAAGCATCTCATGTTCAAACCTCACCGAGTTAATACCGAAAGCCTTGTATGCTTTTTACATCACCATCTTCATCCAATGAGAGGTTTCAATAACAGTGGGAGATTGAATTAATTGTTGTCCCAAGCAGTTATCGCCATGTCATGGTAGCGATAAAGTAGCACTACTGGAAGGAGAGGAGAATTCAAACCTAGGAGAGCCAAGAATTGAGGGGTTGTAAAGCAAAGAGGGAAGGATCAAGAGTGAAAGAGGTTGGAAGGACTCAACTTCATCATCAGCATCAGCTGTGTGGTTCATAGACAAAGCAGCCTCAGGAGAGGCTTCCGTTATTGCACCCATCGATGAAAAGTGCTATTGACTGCCTTCATGAGTACTACCAGGAGGCAGTTCCTTATGGTTACTAGAAGTTATTAGTCTTTATCCTAAGTTGTTACAAAGTAGTTATAGTTAACTATTGTATAAAATAGATGCAATAATGTGTAGGTAGGTTGTATTGTCTTTTATATGCAAAAGGATTTTTCTAATTACTCTGGGGATACGAGATACTTGTGTCTCTGTTTGTATTTTCTGTCTCTTTTATTCATTATTAAGCCTCTGTTTCTGTCAGAAACCTTGAGATGGTTCAGCCTAAAATGAAGGATTTCAAGCACAATGAAGGAGGCACTACTGAGTTGAGCTTTCGAAGAAGGAAGAGAAGACAAACGGCATAACATGTTGATCCACTAACTCTTATGTTGTTCCTTTAGTGGGGCAAAAATATGAGAGCGCTTGAAGGGATAGAAAGTGATTTCGTATGATTTGAACAATAGTTGGGGTATACTAGGCAAAGTGAAGAACCCCGAGTCAATGGCAGAATCACAAGAAGATTTAAAGACAGAGCTTGGGAAGCGATATTTCTAGCAACAATTGCTTTTTAAAATTGGTAAGGTTGTATTCTTCGGCATTGCAGACATGCTGGCACCATCAAAAGAAAATAGCAATTACGAGTCCCTCATAAGATCCACTATTTGATCTATATATACTATACAAAGTTGTCTAAATCAAAAAAGTAAAGATACAATACAATACCATTTTACTTAATGAATAGAATTGGGTCTATCTTCAAAAAATATCTCCCATTTCTCTCCAACCACACTGACCATCATATACATGATAGAACTAATCTCCACCACCTTTTTTAGCTTTTACTTCTTCCCCTCTTAATCCAGCAGCTCAAAAGATCCGATGTGTGCTCTGGCATTGGTCCAACTGCCACCTGTTATGTTGAGGAAGAGGTTCCATAACTGTGAAGTGAAACTGCAGTGTATAAAGATGCTTATTTGTCTCCCCTGTCATGTTACAGAGAAAGCATCTGGGAACTAATTGTCTCCCTTTCTTCTGTAAAACTTCTTGAGTTAAGCATGCTCTTCTTATCACTAGCCAAGTGAAACATTTTACCTTGGTGGGAATGATGCTTTTCCTGAAAGGTTCCAGTAATAATGGGTTCCCCTCCTGCTACTTGTAAACCTCTCTTGTATGCACTACTTACTGTGAAGACTCCATCATTGTTGTGTTTCCACAGCACCCTATCAGCTTCTGTAGCGACAACACTAGTTCTTTCTAACTTTCCAAGTAATGTAGCCACCCGTTCTACTTCCCAATCATTTACCAATCTTCTGAAAGAGATGTCCCAGCCTTGAATTGTCCAACACTCATTTACTCTTAAGCTTCAGGGTTCCCAAAAATTAGAAAGAGATATGCGAAGAGTTCTTTGAGGGGTATTTGTTCAATCCAACCGTCATACCAAAATTTTGTCGTTTCCATCACTACCTTAAGAGTAAGGTTGGCTTCCTTCAGAGGCCATAAATTCCTAATAGTTCTCCACGCTCCTACACCGTAAGGTCCGGAGACTCTCTCTGAGCACCATGGATTGAGCTCTCCAAACTTTGCCACAATGACTTCTTTCCATAAAGCTCTTTCCTCAATGGTGTATCTCCACAACCACTTCATCACAAGCTTTCATTCTGCAATCTCAGATTTCTGACTCCCTAACCTCCTCAACTTTTGTTCGGCAGTACTGTTTTCCAGTTGTTTTTTCAGAAGTATTATTTTCCAGTTTAATAGCCAATAGCCCTTTTCTTTTTTATTTCCCTTCCATAGAAAATTCCTTCTCAACTTATTTAATCTTTCCTCAACTTTTGATGGAATTGGAAACAAAGAAATCACATAAGTAGGCAAAATATCTAGTACAGAGTTAATAAGGGTCAGTCTTCCCCCTAAAGACAGGTATTGAGCCTTCCATCTAGTTAGTGTCCTCTCTGTTTTTTCCAGGATGCCATCCCAGATCTCCAAAGCCTTATGCTTACTACCCAGAGGCATGACCAAATATGTGGTAGGCATTTGATCAATACTATTACCTAGGATGCTTGCCAGCTCCTGTATCTGATCGACCTCATTCACCAGGAATAAGCTACTCTTCTCCCAATTAACTCTCAACCCTGACACAGCTTCAAACAAGACCAAAATCATTCGGATGTAGCTAATCTGTTCTACTACTGGCTCACAAAAGATGATGGTATCATTTGCATATAACATATCGCGAATTAGGTCTCCTCCCCCGCTCTGTCCCCATTTTTGAACCCTTTGGTCCATCTTTTGTGTGTTGCTATTACCATCATGCTGTCAAAACCTTCCATTGCTAGGATGAAACGGAATGGAGAGATAAGATCACCCTCTCTCAATCCCCTTTCTTATGCAAAAAAACTCACAGGTTCTCCATTCACAAGAATGGAGAATACGACTGTTATGATACAATATTCTATCCACTTCAGCCATTTGTCATCAAACCCCACTTGTTTAAGAGCATTTAATAAGAATGCCCAATTCATGTGATCATAGGCTTTTTGTATATCGAGCTTACACATTATTCCGGGAACCCTACTCTTCATTCTTGAATCGATGCATTCACTGGCTATAAGAGTTGCATCCATAATTTGCCTCCCTTTTATAAGGTCATCCGATTCTTGTTGACCAATTTGCATAATACTTTCTTGAGCCTCTCCACCATTAGTCTGGCAATAATTTTGTCCTAATAGCTCTGAAGTCTTTTAACTCTGAAGCGCCTGGTTCTTTTGGAATCAAAGCAATAAAGGTTGCATTAAATTTTTTCTCATAAGTGTGGTTTGTATGGAAGTGCTGAATGGTGCTAGTGATATCTTCCTTCAGAAGACTCCAAAAAGTCCAAAAAAACAACATTGGGAAACCATCTGGTCGCTTTCTCCATGGCACACATGTTCAGACTCTCCAGTATCTCTTCTTCCTCAAAAGCTCTCTGCAGCCATAGCTGCTCCTATTCAGTGATCCTTGAAACCCCCTGAAGCCTCAATTGAGGCCTCCAATTCTCAGTCTCCTTGTACAAGTCTTTTTAAAAAAAATTGACAGCTTCTTTGATACCATCTGGATCCTGAATAGAAATACCATCCACTTCCAATTGTTCTATTGAATTGAAACTCTTGTGAGAGGTTGCAATCCTGTGGAAAACTTTTGCGTTTTTATCCCCGTGATTTAGTTATTGGACCCTCGATATTGATCTCTGCTTTCAGGCAATCTCTTCATTTTGGCTACCTCCTCGAACTCCATGGCCAGGTGTGCCCTTTGCATCATTTCATCATCTATGAGGGGTCTTTGTTCTTGGACAGACTCCCAAATTGAAATCTGATTGAGGATGTCTTCTTTTCTTTGTTTTCCGTTCCCCCTACTATCTTTACTCCACTCCTTCAGTTTTACTTTAAGCATTTTTAACTTATCCGCTAGCATAAAACCAGACATTCCTTCCTCCATAAAAGATTCCCACCACTCTTTCACCTTATCCTTAAAACCCTCTACTTTTAGCCACCAAATCTCAAATTTAAAGGACTTTTTCCACTCCCAGTTTCCACATGTTAGAAGAATGGGGTTGTGGTCTGAAGTTATTTTGGGTAGACTACTCTGCTTTATGTAAGTAAAACATTCTCCCCATTCAGCACAATGTAAAAATCTATCTATCCTTAATGCACAACCATGATCCTCACCTCTTCTCAAGATAAAGGATCCACCAACTCCAATTCTTCAATACAGGATGAGAATTCAGTCATATTCCCACTCAGTCTGAAGCAATTTCTTCTTTCTGAAGGATATCGGGTGACATTGAAGTCCCCGCACACTACCCAAGGCCCATTGAAACTGTGTGTCATCGTTATCAATTCCTGCCACAATGCTCTCCTAGCATCTCTGTTACAATCAGCATAAACTATACTAAGATGCCAGCTTAAGTTCTCATCGACTCCTGTGAATCTACTAGTAATGCACTGATTTCCCATCCCTACCAGTTCACCCTTCCACAGTCTTTATCCCAAAGAATTAGGATCCCCCCATCACTGCCCTGAGCTTCTTATGGATTTCCCCCACCCATCTGTTGTTCCATATATCATACAGATTGTAGTTTGGTAGCCCGCCAAGCTTTGTCTCCACTAAAACATAAATATCCGCCCCCTATTGTTGGAATAATTTTCTAACAATCGCCCTTTTACCATCCCCATTCAACCCCCTTACGTTCCAAGATATAATTCTATCATTGATAACTCAGAGATAGAATTCTCCCACTAGATCTTGGTTCCCCATCCTTGAACTTCGTATCAAAGAATAAATCCCAAACCTCATTTGTGACAAAGCTATTAGTGTTTGTGGTGTTAAGGACCTCCCCCTGCTCCATCTCTCTCTCCTTTGGTCTAACTTCATCAACAAAGTATAAGCTTCTTTTTTGCACCCCTTAATGTCGACTCCAAATTGCAGGCTTAACTTGATCATGTTGGATTGGACCCAACCAGATGCTTTTGCTGCCAAATCCTCCTCTATTGCACTTTTATCGATCTGTAATGAAGTTGGATCTTCCTCAGAACACACTACTACTAAAGCTTCTGAGAAATCCACTTCCTCCTCTATTCTATGATTCTGTGTTGGCTCAACATCAGCACAAATCAAGATTTCCCCTTGATTCTGTCCCTCCAGATTATCATAACCATCTTGCTTGCCCCTCGATCTTCTTTGTTTTCCTGTTCTCTTCTTGCAGAACCTCCTCTCACTTTCACTTTCGAAGATAACAAAGTTCGCTTGTTCAGAATCCACTTCTACAGCTAAAATATTACTTGTGAAAGGGTTAGTGAAAAGCTTTGGGCTTTCTTTAGTTTCCAATTTGGTGGGACTTAAGTCCTTTAACACATGATTGGGCTCAATTAAATCAGATCTGGTAGTGGGCTTCTCCGGAAGAGGCCCATTGTTTGTAGACTTCTGAAAAATAAACTCTCTCACCACTTTTCTCCAGTCCACTTGTACTATCACTGGGACCCACTCGAAAATTTTAAAAAACTCCATCCCGAGTCACGTGCTCCTTTACAGCTGCAGTTACCTCTTCTCTGTATATATCGGAAATCGATATACCTTCCTCTGCAACTCCTTTTCCTTTCCCATGAATATCTGCTGGGCTTTGGATAGTACTATGTACTGGTCTAAACCCTAGCCTATTGCCTCGCGATTGGGTCCCATCTCATTCCTTTTTCGAGTAGATCACCGGCGTTTCACACCAAACTGGAAGGGTATAAATTAGATCTCCATCGGCCACTTCAATTGACGAAGGAATCTTTTCTCTTGGACCTTTTACCCTAATTCTTGCCCACCTCAGATGGTTTTTAAGCTCTGTCTCCTCTTCCTTCTCCAACCATCCTCTAGTTTCTTCATTACCTCTGTATTCCACAGCTGAACAGGGAGGCCCAAGATTCTGATCCAAAAGTAGTTGAACTTGAAAGAGTCTGGTAAGCACCTGTAGTTGGTGTCCACCATTCTAGCTTTAAAGATAGGCCTTGTCTCTTCCAGTCACCCATGAGAATATGTTCTGCAGCTCTTCTTGACTGAAATTTGAAGAGAATGGAATTCGCTCATGTTTGGATTGCCCATCTCCTCACATCATTGGGAGTAGAAGTCTCTTCTCCACCGGTGAATTTCCCAACCAGGCATCTATGTAGCAGGGCACTGTCCTCCTGAACACAGCTCTTTAGCACATTGTTGCTGTCTCTTTTGTCTTCTAGTTCTGTACGGCTCCATTTGCTTTGCAAAATGGCTTCTTTATAGTTACCTTTTCCATTGAAGTATTTAAGTTGTCCCCTGATGTAATAACTGCATTCCTATTGTTTGGCAGATTCTTAATGAAATTTTCAATTTTGATAGCAACTCTTCCCCATCATTCATTAAATTTGTTCCCTGGTATTATGATAACTGACCTGCTCTGCCCTTTAACTGCTACAACTGAGATAAAACGACATATTTATTGAACTTTTCGGTGCAATAAATATACGTAGCAGTGTCTCTGCATCTCCAAGACTTAAAAACTCTTGCCTTTGATGTCAGATGCTTCATTAAGTCCTTATAAAGCCAAAGAAGGGATTCCCTGCTGAGAACCAGCCTTCCATTGAGAATTTAGTACTCTCAACCAAATCAAACCAAGTCCCTGCTGCAGAGAAAGAGACTATGATGTCATAGGATTTACCCCCCATTCTGAAGAAGATTCTGTTGTACATTAATGAGGAAAGAAAGAAAGGCTAGAAAAAAGTAGGTTTAGGATGATCTCCGGTGATGGAAGACCATCGGAGGAGGGATCAGGAGCCCAGAAGGGACTCCTAAATTTTTCTTGGTTTTTGTGCCTGAGAGCTTTTCATGAAAGAGTATGATGAAGGGAGCTATGATATTTTAGCAACAATGTGGTCAATTTGGAGAGAAATTCTAAGTCTTAAAGAGGAAAGAAGTACAGGCTTGTTGTGAACTTGCCTGACGAGCATACATCTGAGCTAAGTAGCACATTTAATATTTGAGAGGATGGCACTTGCCAAGACAAATCTGAAAAGCAGGATGAGAGCTCCAAACTCGCATCTTCAGCTTCTATTGAAGGGATAGTTTTTTCTCTTGGGCACTTATACACCCGACTCTCTGTCTAACTACCCAAATTGAATTCCTCTGAAAACAACGGAACTATTATCCAAAGGTCTAGTGACTCAATTATGCATGTTTTAGGGAATTGAACGTCTTATTCTTATGAAGGATCTATGTGAATATAATCCAAAAGCAAGGATTCTGAAAAGCAAAACTCGGCATGCTCTTTTTTTTGTTTGGAGCACTCAAAGTGGTAAAAAGACTAGATCTCAATGAAAAGTGATATTTTTGTAAAGCTCTTCTCTTTGCATAACACGGTTTTACATCTTTTTTGTTCACTTAAATCTTAAGCATTTGCTTACAAGTACCACCATAGGATTCAAATGTTAGACTCTCTCAGTCAACACACCCATTAACTTTAGCATGTTACTTGCTGACAAGTAAAAAAAGGGAATCACATACTTTTTCCCATTTCGAGAAGTATGCTCAATCCAATCTGATGGAGTAGTCTCACCAAAATCAAACCCGTAATTTGATTCCTGAAACCCAAAAAATAAAGAACCGGTAACATTCAACTTACAAATACTATTACAGATTGCAACAATATTTAAGCAACACATTTACAATAAAACACATTGAATTCTCACCGAAACAACCAAGGGAGCTGCTAGCTCTGCAGTCTTTTGCATAGTTGCCGTAGAATTCACATTATGAATACTCGTTGGCATCCAGGGTTGTCCCCCTGATGGAAACCTATGATCATGTATCTGTTTCTGATACTGGGAGCTGGAAGAATCTGCATTTACTTGCTGGTACCCACAAGATTAAGATGGTAACACAAATGATGAATTTCATCAATATGATGAATGGAACATTGGAAACTGATATAACAATAACGACAAAAGATCTTCTCAAGGTCTTACATTATACGAAGAAGATAGAGGCAAACTTGGGCCACCAGGAGCTGGCATGTGGTTATTTGACATCGGAGGGTTTCGCTGAAAATCATGGGGAATAGGTGGCACCTGAGGCATACTATGCCCTCCTACTACAGGTCTACCAGAAACCTGTTGCATAGGTTGAGGAGGCATCGCAACATTTACATGTCCAAGAGGCTGAAATTGTTGAGATGACCCGGAAACATATGGTTGTGCCTGCTGGGGTGGAAGCATAGGCTGGAACTGCTAAAAATATGGTAAAATAGTTACATAGTGATTCTATTCAAAGGCCATATATACCTCTTCCTAACCAACACAATTTTACCTGCAGCGACATGGATGGAATAGCACCCTGAGGAGGACCAGCCAGCGGCGGTATAGGAGGCTTCTCCAATATCCGTGCAAGGAAAAACAGATTAAATCAGAAATTTAGCTACTAATCATACGTAGTTGATTTTCTAATCAATGCAACAATGTTGAGAACTTGTATCCATGCACACCTCCCTAAATTAATTCGAAGGAGAAGACCAGAATTTGGAAGCCAAACCACATAGTAACATGAAACCTCTTCTTCTTTGATTAATCAGACAATCTTTCATTTATAACAAGATGGTTTAACAATATAATGTACAATATGTGATGTGGCTCAACCAGTCATTCATCTAAGCATCCAAAGCTTGGAATGAGAATAAAGAGAGATAGCAAATAGATGACCTATTACAGCATTAGACGGGAATGGACCAAAAAATTTGAGAAAGAGATGAGAATGGAAAAAATGGTAATCATCTTTAGCTAATGGCTTGGATTCAACAGCTTCTGATGGCCTAGTATCTTTTCTTTTCGGGTGTAAACAAACAGATCTTTTAACACACAAATTTAGTAAAACTAGACAAAATCACAAAATATATTAATGAGACTTCAGCTAAGCTAGTTGATATGCAACTTGACAGTAGTTTACTGAGTTGCAGTTATTAATCTATTAAGGTGGGATTAATTTTTAATAGCCATCTGATGTATTATCATCCCACACAACCTACTATCCAGCGAACAACTGGCCAAGCCAACTGGTTCCTTTTAATTTTTTAGGGTAA
Source organism: Withania somnifera (assembly GCA_039654485.1). NCBI lineage: Eukaryota > Viridiplantae > Streptophyta > Magnoliopsida > Solanales > Solanaceae > Withania > Withania somnifera. The sequence goes on along the minus strand of JBDJHY010000008.1, from coordinate 1,776,920 downwards.
TCAGCCCTTAAGGTCTCTGTTTGTCCTTCCCAGGTAATTGCAGAATAGTGGATAGCGAACAACTGTCCAAGCCAACTGGTTCCTTTTAATTTTTTCGGGCCACAGAGTCTAAATCAGCCCTTAAGGGCTCTGCTTGTCCTTCCCAGGTAATTGCAGAATAGTGGATCTTTTCACTTATGTCAAAACCTTCCAAAACAAACTAACACCGAGAATTGGTAGGAAAAAATGAAACACTCCGAGTCCACTTATGTCAAAACCTTCCAAAACAAACTAACAGTGAGAATTCGTTAGGAAAAAATGAAACAATATGAGTAGGCATTTGGACAAGAATTGATTGTTATTTATTGACAGGGATGAGTTAGTTGATATTTGTATACTTGTGTGTATATACTAGTCACTGAACAAGTGTATTGCATGTGTTTCCATGTCTATTAGTACTAACAGTATGAATCTCTTAAAGCGGTAGTGTAATACTCGTAAAAAGATTAAAGAAAAAGATTATGAACTGAAATTGATGAACTTTAAGCTTAACCGAATAATTACTGAATGACAAATAATAGCATATAGTTAGAACCTACAAATTGAAAAATTATATTTAGTTAGTAGTTAGAATATACTCCCTCCGTTCCAAAATATAACGAACTACATTTTGATATTAGTACGTGATTTTTACTTGTCTATCGGTTGCAAATGTTGCTGCCAAGTGACAGTTTTTTCAAGGGAATTGTTAATGCACAGCAAAAACACGGGAAAGGCAAATGTAAAGCAAGAAAGTAAATTATAGCGTGAACTTGATCTTATATACTTCCACGGAGTGACAAAAAATTCTAAAAGACCATATACATGAATGCTAGTAACATATGAAAAGATAATGCATTTATTATAGTGTCGAAGGGAAGCTAAAAAATAAAAAGAGGTGATACTGATATTTATTAGTAGAAGATGGAATCCCCTCCTCATTAAGTAGTATAATGCACATTACTTGGTTCAAATTTAAATTATCTTTTTAGGTAAGGTTGCATACAATAGGCTCTTGTGGTCGGGTCCTTCCCTAGAACATAGCGGGAGCTTAGTGCATTGTGTTGCTCTTTTTTTTATGAAGTCAAATTTAAAATTTTGATTGGGAGTAGTTATAAACCGTCTTACTTCTTAAGGATATGTTAGTA